>KN823219.1:0-45559 GCA_000827465.1 Tulasnella calospora MUT 4182
TTGCTTAGAGGTTTCAGAATGAGTTTTGGTGGTCGATCGGTTGGGTTTAACTGAGTCAGATCGAGCGAAAAGTGTTGAGAGATCTCAGTTCCATCATGCGCGTTAATTTTCGAAACGGAACCCAACCTACCGTTCTTCAACGTCGAAGGCCCTGGTTCGGGGAGAGTTTCGGCGCTAGTTGGATTTTGGATTTGAGTAGAATAGGTTCTTGACAAGGTTTGGCCGATGACTCGTGCGGACCGATGAGGCCTTGCTGGGTGTGGGCCGCCAACGTGCCGCGCAACCGCCGACCGGCATAATCCCGTAGTCGACATGAAGCTGAAGCTAACATTCAACTTCAAATTAGACGATTGGCTTGACAGCGCCGTTGAAAGTGCGACCTACCTCTGGGGAAATGGTTGCAGGAGAAAAGTAGCAAAACGCGACAGGCGGCTGGGAGAACGCCACAAGGATGAGGTAAGCAAACAAAGAACAGTTTACCGCTGTTGACCACCAAAGACCGAGCAAAAAGGTTACCTCACCCTAATCCCCCCATATGATGCACATTTCTTCGCTGTGTATATCCATAGAAATAAAATATCAGTGTGCGTTGAACAAGCTCGGGGCCCAAAACGAACATGCCCACAGAAATCTCATGCACCAATCCAGGATGGAGTCCACCTATTGGCCTTAATGTACAGTTTGACCGTGCTACGTGGTAAAAGCACCCTATTTTTAAATTTTGTATTGATGACAAATGTAAGCAATATTTATGCCCGTTCTTTATTCATGAAATATAATCTCGTTCTTGATTTCTCAGACGGAAGATCTGCCCCAGCTCGCCAGTATGATACTTCATAATATTTAAACAGTCTATATATAACAATTTCAATAATTCGAGGCAGTGGTAAAGACGTTTAGGAGCTCCAAGGATCCCAGACCCTCGCGACCTCGATTTCTCCATCACACCGGGTCCTATCTTACACACCAAATGATCGGTCCCATCCTCCGCCCTTTCAAAAATTAGTAGCTCCAGAATGCTTTTTGTGAAGCCATTTAAAAGGCGCGACTTTGCAAGAGCAGCGCAGGCCCCAAGGCAGGCGGCGCGGTTCTCTTTAAAAAGCGCTCTAACTACACCGCCAAATGGACCCGGCATCGGATCCGGCAGATAGAATCGAAGTTCCCCTGAATCCCATTTCGATCTGAGATTCAGCCCCGTGAGACCCCAGTGGAATGAGGTAGGGTGAGGTTAATGTGACAGCAAGCCTTGCCCGTTCATTTGACCCAGCCCGATCAACCCGACTTAGCCCAAACAGCCGACAGCAAAAGAACGCTCAAATAGACTCCTACCGACGTTCCACATCGAGGGTCCTCCGCAGGTCTCGCCTCCTTCGCTCGTTGGGTGGCTCCCACCGACCATCGTATGAGGTTCCACCAACACTTAGAGAGGGTCCAGCAGGCGCGGGGCCAGCACCAGCCGCCAAGCCGCAAGCCTCGCTCCAGTCAGACCGACCCCCCAGAGGTACACTGCCACCGTTGCAGTGAGTCTATTAGACAAGCCGGATACTAATTATCCGTCAGCTCTCAAGAACCTTGTGGCTGGTCACAATGGAGACCATGGGTGAGCAAGTCGAATCCAATACGTGCACAAACAAAGGTTCGTTTTGACTTGAGCTTTCCATGCTTCCTTACCTTCCCTCTCAGTCCCCAACTTCCTCCTACTTGTCTGCACGGCCTAGTGACGATTCCACACCCGTCAAAGATGAACCCAAGAAAACCCCGGCTAGTAAGTAGATCTATTACCGCTGCACCCACGATAGCGATATTAACATTAGCATCTGCATCCAGGTTGGGCTAGATTTTGGAAGCCGTGAGAAGCAACTTGGCTCCAAGTCGCGAAAATACATCACCATCGCTTCACTAGTATACATGTTCTTGCTTTCTCCACTACCCTTCCGTGTATTGTACTCGCTGGCATGTTCTACCTGTAGTTTATATATAATATGTACTCGTTTTTTCTACTAGAGCCAAAATATTCGGACCGTGTGATTTGAGCGCCCTGGATTGGCCATTCGCAGGGCACCTGGCTAACCTCGTTTGAAGGTTGGGTGGACCTCCATCGAAGGCCTTAATGTGGGCTTCACTCGGTCCTACACTGAAACACGAGATGCGGGTTGGGGTGTCGGGGTTGGGTGGAGCGTCGGGGTACATTCCTGTGATGTCGAGATTGGTGTTTCACCCTTGTTACCCAAGCGGACTCACATGTGGCCCTGCGTCCCATCCTCAATCCGATGGAGTGTTTCGAAGTTCGTGAGAGATTATCCAGGGGTCAAATGAAGGTTGGCCACCAGGAACCTCATTTGAAGGCTGCGAGCGTCTGTCGGTGTATGAAAACAGCCATATTGGTCCTTTCGCAGCTCTCAGTGGCCTCGATAAACAGCTGAGCAGATTTTCGACTCCTTCTATATCTTGGATGACGAGGGAGTGGGTGTTAGGAAAGCTTGCATGACATATTCCAAGGATCCTCTCGGGCGTGTCGCTCTGGCTGGGAGGATCTGTCCTGCATATGTGAATCCATGGCCGGTACTGTCGCAAGGCTGGACCTAATGACTCTTGCAAGACCATGCGGAGAGTCTCATCAAGTTCATCGCTGGTTGGTAGCTGGTGATTTCCTCTGGAGAAGCTGATCTGCAATGTGATATACCGATACACGAATAAAACGGCGTGGCGCCCTAAGATCACTCGGAACTTCTCATCGCCGACTATTTTGGCGATGCTGATCGACATGGTCTACAATCTGTGATCCTCGGATATCCTGGTCCATAACGTGGACCAAACGCGCTGACGGAGTTGGGTAGATCCATCGAGGCCAAGATTTGAGTCACCGAGGCCCCGTTGATACCGCCCATTGCAAGGTACCTCAGCTTTGGCAAGCTAACGCGGTTCTCCGGACAGAATTGTCGAGGGTGAGGCCGAATAACAGACTGAGCAAGTCCCAAACACTCCAGGCTGTCGGCACATGCGGCAAGGACGGTGATAACTTGATCGACGCTTGGTCCTTGAGGGGACAAGCCAATCAAGTCGAGGCCACGAAGGTACGGAAATGCGAACTGGAACCCGGAGATGGAGCAGTATCGGATCGTGAGGTAACGGAGCTGGTAGGTTGTTGGGTCGAGTTGCAAGGACTGAGGTCCGGCCCCATTCGGCGGCGACAGAACCGTCAGGGAACGAAGATTCGGCAGTTGACCAGATAGTAGGGTCACAATAGTCCTAGCTTTGGCCGTTCCCGCTTCCAGGGAGCTCCATCTACGACTGTGTGGGAGGACCAAGGCAGCGTAGTCATAGCGCTCCTCTGTAACACCGCAGACACAGGCTACTCTCAGCAACGCGCCAGCTGACTTGCGGAGAGCCATTTTCACCGCCTTTTCCGGATCTAAACACGAGCTTCTGGCCCATAGGGTGGCGGCTTGGTCGATCAGGCTCGACCAGCGAACCGAGACCACTCGGAGGGCACGAAGCGCTTTGGAGTACCGAGTGCCAGGCGGGAGGGATTCCAGAGCAATGTGAAAGAGTATTATGAGAACTTCGGGGGGTAACTTGTTGATCGGGCACTCTTTATTGCGACCGGCGGGAGGATTGAGCTCGGGACTTGTTCGAGATTTCGGGTCTTGGTTACCCCTCTGCATCAGGAGGTCTTTCATCCTGTGGCATGGCGGTAAGTAAAGTGACGTTAGTATAGGTAAGGAAGCAATAGAGCGCGAAATTCCTCACCAAGGATATATATCCCCCATCTCTGCAGGTGGTCGAAAAGCTTGTCAGACTGAGTGCAGGAAAAGATGAAAGAAGGTAAAATCACAAGGAATCTGTAACTGGAGAGAGTTCGGAACTTCTGAGAGTGAGGGTAAGGGTGAGTGAAGGAATGGAGGCCAGATATATGATAGGCGGACGAGAACAAAGAAATACCGCCGTGAATCATGCCTGAGGAGATGTAAGAAACTAAGCCCGACCGATGAAAGGACTGAATGAGGGCGTTCAATAACAGAGCAACAAGAAAGGCTGACAAGACAAGAAGACGACAGAGGAAGTTAGGAAACGCGGAAGGGCCATTGACCAGCCGCAGCCCACGCTCACCTGCCACGAGCGCTGCACTCACGTATAGCATACCTGGCATCCACTGCTTTTCTTTCTTAAGATATTGTACTAAATTGATCTCGATGCATGAACTGAGAGAATGAACTGCTTATAGCACGTTGGGTTCCTTTGACTCTCACTCCCCCACCGCAGCCCAACTAGTCGCGTTCAGTCGACTTGTTTGACTTAGATCACCCGTTGAGAGATGCTACAAGGGCGTGGGGGGAAGAAAAGAGCCATTTTCTCTCTCGCGATTTTCATGTCTGTCATGGTAAGCGGAATATATTACCGGGTTCGATCCCCCAGGGCGTGGGTCTGTCTCAGCTCGCTAGGATTGTTCCTGGCCACGGCCGTGGATCAGGTTCCTTCCCCTTAATATCAGTCCTTCGATTTTTGTCAGGTACGCTTGCTCAAGTTTGCCTCTACGGTCCCGTACGCGTGCAGCTTGGATGCTATGTGGTTTTGGCGTTCTTGTCCGTAATCGCCCTGGTCTGGGGAACGCCCTCACAACCGCTTTATGATCCTCATATGATCCTCTTTACTCTCCTTTCGATTCGACTGTTGCGGCAGCACTACACTGCCAGACGGTTGAATTAGAGCTACCGCATCGCGGAAAATTTTAAGGCCAACTGGTCACCTTGATAAGCCAGCGTCGGAAAGTAGCCAGGGGCTGCAAGTCAAGCGGCGACAAAGCTCCTCCGGATCGCAGCAACGTTAGAAATCGACTAAGGAAACTTGCTTCCCCCTTTTTATCTCAGCTTTAGCGATCGCGTTCCTCACCCCCAATTGGCCACGTCAGATAATGAATATACTCGAATGTGAATAATATATATATATTTACTAATACAGAATATTTTACTTTGACTACTATATATCTAACGAAGAAACCCGACTACAGACTCTACTTATACTTCAAGTTGGCTAGATACAGGGAAAGGGGCACAAAATCTTCCTCTCCTCAGTTAAATTTTGGGTCAGAGAGCTTCTAAACAGACGTGAACTAGTAAGTAATCTTGATCACTGACACAGAGATACTTGGATGCGCGCATACCTTTGGGGAGTCTTGCGCGACTCAGAGTGGTGGACGACTGGAACGACCCGGCCGAGTCTCTCGTACCATCGCCCATCTCTAGTGCTATCAATGCCCGTGAACCTAGTGACAATGAGTACTTAGCCCCTAAACAGATATTCTCTTGTATCTTCACTTACACGCGTAGAACGCATGATGCATTCACTATCAACCTAGGAAGGAAGGCAGGTAGGAGGAGGGAGAAGAGGTGGGAGGTGGTAGAGAAAAGGAAACGGAAGACAAAAACTGTCGAAGTTCAAATTTCGATCCTCCTGACAAGCTTGCACAATCAAGTCTGTACTAGCGCGTCGGGAATGAATGGCGGAGGATGGGGGATAAGTCGAGCGTAGTTCTATTGCAGCTGCACCTCGTTTGTTTCTAGAGCCCCGTTCACACTGAACCCAATACGGCCCCCCAGATCCGTTCGAAACTCCGCTTGAACCTGCTTCGCTGAGTAATCGGCCACACTTTTCGAACGATAAGACTCGCCTCGCGTCATGGGCCCATCCAAAGCTCAAAAACAAACACCGAAGACGACCATCGCGTCGACGGGAGGAGGGCGATGGATGGGGGTGCCAAGAGCGTCCGGATCCAAATACTGTACCGAGCCGACCTGAAGTTCAAACAAAACACGAACAGATAGAGTTCGATGTTTGTGCCTGACAGGGGACAAAGTTCAACACAGAGGTCGGAGGGGGGACACTCTGAACTTTTGGTGGGGACATGAATTTTAGCGTTCCACTGTGTATTATTTTTATCCTGTGTCGAGCAAAAAACACAAATCTAAAGCTTAAAAGTCTCCTCCAACACACAGCGGTGACTCCGACGAGTCTCCAATCGACGATTCCGATGTCACCACCGAAGCGGTCACTACTCACATTCTTGGAAGGCAAATACCAAAGGGCTGTGTAGTAAACTCGACATCCGAGAAGCTGGAAGGGGAAAGCATTGGTGTGGAGGCCGACATAGAAGAGACCGTTGATAGCGAGGGGGATCACAGCAGCACTCAAATCGCGTCCAAGCGAGTTCGAAAGAAGACGAAATTTTTCGTATCTGGGTTTTGGAATGTCCATTGAGTAGTTGTAATAGCTATATGTACCGAATTCTTAGTCCCTTATATTTTTTCAACCCAAAAGTTCAATCTGGCCGAGGAGGGGGGGACAACCGCCGTGAGAAGTTCAGGCACGAGTGGAGAGGGGACAGGGGACATGAACTTTAGGTCGGCTCGGTACAGTAGCTAGCAATAACTAGTTAGATATAAGCTGTCACCCATTTTTCTGGAATACAGAATATATGTATTTGAATAAACCTAAATACATTAGATTTCCACCAACGTGGCAACTGGGTTTGAAGCATTCATAAAAGGAGCTGGATGCATAAGAAACAGTAGGAATTGGTTATAATTATCTAACTAGTTATCGCTAGCTATTTGGATCCGGACGCTCTTGGCACCCCATCCATCGCCCTCCTCCCGTCGACGCGATGGTCGTCTTCGGTGTTTGTTTTTGAGCTTTGGATGGTCACATGACGCGAGGCGAGTCTTATCGTTCGAAAAGTGTGGCCGATTACTCAGCGAAGCAGGTTCAAGCGGAGTTTCGAACGGATCTGGGGGGCCGTATTGGGTTCAGTCCCCGTTCACCCCACGCTTTACAAATCCGCCGCATTCAGATTTTTTTTAGAGAAGCTCATCTCTCAGCTTGCTTTTATTCTTTGTAAAACGCATTCTGCAATCGCTGTACTTTGACGTCTGGACGTGTAGCTCCCCAACTGGCTGAATTAGATCTCGCATCGAAAGTTAGCATTTTCGAAAGAGGACCCTAAGGCAGTGAGGCTGGACTACACGCCCATGAAGACTGAAATGAAAATTGCGGTGACCAGGACAGCGCGGAGTGCATTGGTTTACTTTACGATATCGAAGGAACCCAAGGGTACAGGAAATGATATATAGGTCCATCCCCCAATTCAAGGAACCCAGATCCTCGTGTGGATTTGATAGGGATCACCTCCTTCACGTTTAGAACCACCTTGCGCAACGAGGTGAGCACCCATCGCCAAGCTTTTCAGGAATATGGAGCTCCAGAATGCGCTGGGTAAAGCTGTTGAACGACATGACTTTGCAAGAGCCAGGCAAGCCCCGAAGTAATCGGTATCCTCGTGCTACGTAACAATCGCAAGTGCTGCAAATGAGGAAACATCTCCACATTCGACCCTGCGGTATTCCCACAGGTCGTCCGAGGGCAATCAGGAGATTTTCGATGTCTTTTCCTTCTTCTATTACTCGCCCTCAAGACTCAGGGAAACCTAAATGACGGATAGCAAGGATCCACTTCAGACTGTTGCCCTCGCTGGGGGCGATCCTTCTTGCAAAGCTCTAGCCACGGTCAGGGTAGACCAAATCTCTCACGTAAAAACATGTGAAGAGCCTCATTGAGTTCATTACTGGCTGGTACTTGGAGATTTGGTATGTTGAAGGCGATTATCGTCGTGATGCCTCCGTAAGCGGATTGAATCGCCGGAATATCTCGCCACGACCAAGTTCGGCCATGCTAATCATGAGGGCCGGAAAATGTTCTAAAAGCTTTGACCCTCGAATGTGATCGTTCTTGATATCTACCGCTACTTCTGTGGAGGAGGGTAGCTCGATCGAGGTTAAGATTTGAGCCATCGAGGTGTCGTTGACGCATGCTTCGACAAGCTGACACAGTTCCTCCCGCCTAACTCTCCGTAGTGAGGCCGGAACAGAGAGCGGGTAAGTTCCATGGCCAACGACTCGAGGCTTTGGGCTCATGCGGTAAAGACAGCGACGACTTGATCGGCGCTTGAGCCTTGGGGGACCACACGGGACAGCTTGAGGCAACGGATGTAAGAGAATGCGAACCCGGAGAGGGAACAGCGTCGGATTGTGAGGTAAAGGACTTGGAAAGTAGTTTTGTCAAGGTGCAAGGGCTCGAGTATGCTTTCATGCAGGACGGTCCCATGGCCAGGGAGCGAAGCTTGGACGTTTAGTCCGATAGTAAGGCGGTAACTCCCCAGCCTCGCTTGGCATTGCGCCCGGGGAACTCCATCCACGACTGTGCGGGAGGACCAAGGGGCGTAGCCTTAGTCCTCCTCCGTACCATTGCAGACACAGGATACTCTCAGAAGTGCGCCAGCTGACTTGCGGAGAGCCATTGTTACATCCTGCTCCGCATCTAGACACGAGGTGGCGGCCCAGAGGGTGGCGACTTGGTCGATCACGCTGGACCCCCGGACTGAGACGAATCGGAGGGCAGGGAGCGCTTTCAAGTAAGTGGTCTCAGGTGGGTGAGATTCCAGAGCAATGTGAAAGATGATGCATGAGCATTTCCCGTTGGGACACGCGTGAGGAATGGACCCGCCCTCTCCTCAAGGTTCAACGTCTTGGTTCCGTTTCTTCCTATAAAGGGACTGCTTCCTAATGTAGTTTGGTTAATGTCTGTGAGTGACTCGGGCGATCACGACTTGTTCAGCACACCTCGATGCACACTCGATCCCCGTCAGGGCCAGAATGAACGCCACGAAGAAGAATCCTCCATCCTACTTTATAGATGCCTGAAAAAAAATCGTATGCTCCAATACAGAGGGCTAGGAGCTTTCGGGGAACATGATGTCGATCACTGATCGTGAGGATGTAAGGTGGGTTGGGCGTGGGGCGGACTACGTATACGCTTAGTCTTACCCTCGTTCCACAAAAGAAAAACATGTGGAGCGTGACTAGACTGAGGGAGAATGATCCGTAAGACATTCAAGTTTCTGATCCCGCTTCATACCAGCAGGCGAGCGGAAACGTCGAGATCGGGCCCGCACAGCATTACAGTAATTGATATTTGTAAAACGCACGTCCGACGTTCTCGATGCGGGTTTGCATATAATTACCGCAGATGTCGCGTGGGATCTCCTTGTTCGGTGCGGGCACGTTGTTGGACGTCATATCAACCCAACCGATGAACCAATGGGTCCACCCTGATCAGTTATCCGTACTCGGTGAACTCCGCCGCGGAGGAGCCAAAGCGTTATGCCAAGGATACTGCAACACATGCGGCTGGCCTTCAGTGCTGTCTAACAGTCGAAAATCCTGCTCGCCCTGCCCCACCTGCCCAAAAAGCTCGAAGGACTCATCATCACTCAAGGAAAGGGATATCTTTCGCTCCTTTGCACAAGTGGGGCCACATGAAAAGAGTTATGCTAAAGGAAACCAATGTCAGAGGAGAGTCGTTCAAATCGTACACATATGAGACGGCAGGATGCCCACTGCGAAACGATGTTCGCTATACCACCTGAAACCCTCAAGACATCGAGTATCTCAGACTTCGAGACGGCACGCATCTTTCCCCTTGATATTTGATGCCCTTTTCTTCGTCAAATTTTTCATCACGGAGGTGTAAAACAGAGCACACGATCGAGAGGAGGTAATATGAGCCTCGGTATACATGCGGCGGGGGCCCCTGTCTCACCCTGAAGCGCGCGACGCACCGCGAACTTTGGAAATACTAGGAACAGGAAGCTTCCGAGAATTTATGGAACGGCCACAATAGTTGTGTTATCGACTCACGAGTCTCTAACGATCGGCGCTCGCCACCCATACAGTATTCCTCCGCCCAAGATCGGAGGATAGAACTCAGGTGAGAAATCTCAGTGAAACTAACGAGATCCCGTTCTTCAAATTTGTAAGTGATATGAACGCGTATTGAGCCCATTTATCCGTCCTAAAGCGGCTAGTGACATCTCTACTGTCCGAAAACGTCGGTGGTTTATAACAAGAAATTTATGCCGCACTCGGATTTTCGGACTCGAAGCATGGGTTCTGACTCAGAAGAAGGCTGATTAGACTATCACTTGTGGTAAAATCACATACGTGGCTTAATTTGGCAGCGGCTATTGCAAGCCTCATTTATGGTTCTTTAGAAAGGGTTTAAACGAAGCATTGGTCCGCGAAGAGCTCGATCAGACTTTGGGGTCACCGAATCATGTTTCTGTAACGTCCGCATCCGGTTTCGGACTCTGCAGCTCTTCGGTGCCGGGGATGGATTCATACTCTATAAGCATTATACTTTCTAAACCTCGTAGTCTAACTTTAAGAGTAACTATATGAATGTATTCTGTTCAGCCATCGAAACACTGCCAAACGGCACTTCTCAGACGGCACTTGGTGATCTTACATTCGACACGCCCGACGGCCATGAATGAGCCCAGGGGGTTATCCCTAAACTCGTTTCGCCCAAAAACAATGACTGTACCGGAGGGTTATCCCTAAACTCTTTTGTGAAGGCTGGATTTCGATTACATATGATCGGATTTTGCCAGGGCAAAGCCTAACAAGGCTACTGTAACAAGGAGGTAGGATCTCTGGACCCCCCCCCCCCCAAAAAAAAACAAGGTCACTGAAAATTTGAAAGGTCCGCTGATGCGCACGCCTAATTGCAAAAAGAGATGAATATCTCGGTGATCATAGGCAGGTTCTATCTCGGGGTGATGTGGGCTGGATGGGGACGCCCTAAGCTGTTTTATGGCGCCGTCCATAATAACAAATAAGTCAAGGTGATTGGTCACCCTCATCGGAGTGGCATCGCCGTCGAATTTGACTCCTCTTCAAGGGTTGATTCAACACCAGGCTTCTACTTTTGCGGTCGAGATTTCAATCTAGACACCTTATGAAGGTACGCGAAGCCGTTAGGGACCACCCCAACGGCGAGAGGGCGCAAAATCCTCGCGCGTGAGGTGGTCAAGTACCATCACCAGAAGGCTAGAACAAATTCTTCCAATTTGGCTGCCATACGGGTGGCGAGATGAGACAAAAAAAGGGTGGGTGGCGATGTGTTTCAGCTAGTCCGAGAGGAACCGAAACGTGAATTAGACTCTTTCTCAGCCCAAAGTCTGGACCCGGCCAACCAAGAAGCTCTGGTGGCCGAGGCTCAAGCTTACAAAGCGACTAAGGCCCAGTGGCGCCGCAACACAAAGTGCCAGCAGTAAGGAGCGGGGCCTAGATATTTGTATCTAATGGAGATACGGGGGGAAGTCTATTAGACTTCTTGAGCTGCGATGCCACATGGAATTTCTTCCTCGAGGAATCTAGCTATGCGTAGTGACGTCACCCCATCAAGACTGCGTTACCACCATGAAGTATCCATACTCGGCTGATTTCCTTGTAGAAATCCGAAAGGTCATTTCAAAGATCCCACTACACCTAAATGGTCAAATGAGACCCCGCTTCATACGAAGTCTCGAGTGCGTAAAACCGATGTTATTTTAGGATGTAGAAGTACACGCAGTCTTCTTCCCCCCTTGAGGGCGTACATGCATTCACAGGCTGTATGAGAATAGATACTCGATGGATCTCCAATATAAACGCGATTCGGCAAGATACCCCGATCTCAAGGACCTTCGAACAGAGGTTGGGACTCGGATGAGAGGGGAGCCAAGGTTAGGTTGTAGTCGTTGCTGGGGGCGATCTTTCTTGTGAGTCCTGGGCCATGGTCTATGTGGTAGTAAGGCTGGACCAAATCTCTCTTGTAAAACCAGATGAAGAGCCCATTGAATTCACTAAGTAATGGTTGTTTGTTGGGCGTGTGGCGTGTGGCGTGTGGCTTGTGGCGTGTGGCGTGTGGCTTGTTGAAGGCTATCCTCGCCCTGATGCCTCCGTACGCAAATTCCACCGCACCCGTGCTCCAACAATATTTCGCATGAGTCATCCCCGATTCGTTTGCGCGGGTCAATTTCCGAAATGATCCAACGTACCACTTTCCAAATAGAAGATCCTGGTTCGGTGAGAGTTTCAGCGCCAGTTGAAGTTTGGGTTTAACCATAATTGGCTCTTGATAAGGTTTGGCCTATGGCTCGTGCGGACCGATGCTGCCTTGTTGGGTCTGGGCCGCGCCACCGCCAACCGGGCATATTCCCGTAGTCGACCATGAAAGCTAGAACCAAGGATCAGTTTAAACTATTATATGATTACTTTGCTAAAGTCGTTGAGAGTAAGCCTCGCTTCTGCGGAAAGGGTGGAAGACCGAAGTCACGAGAACCACGATCGATGAGCCTGAGAAAACACCAAGCACAGGACAGAAAAGGCATTTGTCACAAAGAGATATGAATAGTGAAATATGCATATGCCGGCGTAATGGGGTAAGTCACCTTTCAAAGCCGTTAATCTCTCCCATTCATGTTTGGCCCTGACAAATGTCTTATTCTGCCTTGGGGGGAAACAAGAACCAGCTGAACTTAAACTTGGAGGCAGTCCGCATTCTCACAAAGATCGCGCAACTGAAATCTACCCTTTCAAACTAAACCTGCGACGTTCAAAAGCTTCTGAAACTCCTTTCAACCAAGCGGGTGCTCGGGCTAAGACCCAGCGATGGAGCTCGTCATGCCTTCATTTTCAACACAAATCCGGCACTGTCTTCCTATGATACTTGTATTACCATAATGTTTCGACCTGAGCTATTGAATCTTTGCGAAATATTATAGCATTAGATTGGCTTTCTCTTCCTCAGACCATGCCATAATTATAGCCCCGACAGTCGCTTGTTTGGTGCTCCAACTGAGGAAAGACCCACGATGGTCCCGTCGCTATCTGGAGGGGCAGAGATAGAGAGGTGAAGATACGTTTGGGACCCTCTCCATCCGCTATGTCCAGCTGGGAGTGTTAGAGAAGCCTGGGTGACAGATTTTAAGGAGCTGCTCCGGCCGGTAACGCTGGTGGGGAGAATCTAACCAGACCATGTCCGATATGCTTGGAATGCTGACCAATTTTCCCTTGTAGGACTGTGTGAAGAGCTTCTCTGTATTCGTTCCTGGTCGGTAGTTGGCTAGTTCTTTCTTAAAGGTAATCCGCAACGTCATGGTTCCTACACGAATCGAACGGCCGCGCGCTCCAATCTAATTTTGAATATCTCGGCACGGCGACGTAAAAATTTTCTAGTCAGCAGCGCCACGAATATCTCATTTCAAAGTCTCGAAACCGCACAGCCATTTTTGCAGGAGGCGAAATTCATTTATGACCATGA
This sequence comes from Tulasnella calospora MUT 4182, assembly GCA_000827465.1. Classification (NCBI taxonomy): domain Eukaryota; kingdom Fungi; phylum Basidiomycota; class Agaricomycetes; order Cantharellales; family Tulasnellaceae; genus Tulasnella; species Tulasnella calospora. Next base: position 13,198 of record KN823219.1, read on the forward strand.
GGAAGGACTAAGGCCGCGTAGCTGTGACGCTCCTCCGTCCCACCGCAGACACAACCTACGCTCAGCAATAAGGCCCTGACTTACGGAGTGCCATTTTCACAGCCCGTTCCGGAGCTGAACACGAGCTGATGGCCCGACTTGGTCGATCACGCTGGACCAGCGAACCGAGGCGAGTTGGAAGGGACGAAGCGCTTTCCAGCAAGTAGTGTCAGGTGAGGCTGATTCTACAGCAATGTGAAAGGTGATTACGAGAATTTTAGCCGGTAGATTGTGGATCGACTAATTCCCGTCGCTACACGCGCGACGACTGCGCTCGTCTTGCCTTCTGAAGTCTGATCTTTTGGTTTCACTTCTTCTTAAAGGCCTTGCTTCCTATGGTAGTCCAAATAATAGTTCATGAGCGACTCTCATCGATCGCTAGCTCAGCTTCCCTCGATTCCGCCTCAGCCCCCGCGGAGGGCACGCTTAGATATAAAAGAGGGACGTCGCCCCCATCCTGTCTCCTCCTGTCTCGTAAATGCTCTAAGAGGAAGTTCTTGACCCAGCGCAGAGGAGCGGTAATTCTCCCTATACTTCGTGCCGCCCGTGATGGTGAGGACGTAATCGGTCGGGCTCTTCTTCATTTTCATACAAACACTGCCGGCGGAGATCGAAACAGTTTACTCGTCACGCGAGTCCTACGACCTTTTTTGTGACATAAAGCTCTCCGTGATAGTTGGTTCCGGGTGCTTATGTCGCGTTTTCTTAGCTGTTACGCGTGGTTCTGGCTCAGGAGCCTTTGGGACGACCACTTGTGATAAAGGGGCTGGCCACGTGCGCGGCTTAATTTAAAAGTGGGTTTCCTTGAGGGAAATTTACAGGGTTATGAGGACTTCAGTGTCTCAACACTCGGTTTGTCGAGCTATGTCAGTATCGATTCCTGTGTGGGCCTGGGTCAGGGTTTCGGGATCCACGACTCTTGGAAATACAGAAGGGTTGTTCGATAGCGAACACGTTTCATGAAAGGTTTGCTCACCTAGCGTCTGTCCTGGACCATAAAGTAATGATCAGAAACCGCCAGAGGCCACTCTATTGAATCGCGCAAACCATCAAAGCTAAGGGATGGCGTTTGTATCCAACCTTTTGTAAGGGTTATAGTTAACAGCTATTCGGATCTCGCCAGCGAAGGCTCCAGGGCCTAAATAAGCTACTTCGTTTTGCAGGCAAGGTCAGTCGTGGAACCCAATCTTACTGAAAGTTTTCAAAGAAGGCGCACGTCATACGGTATCAAGAGCCAAACATAGTAAAGAAGATCGATGGCTGGGCCGAACGCCATAGGTAGGCTCTTGGTTGAGGCGATGTCCGGAGAGGGGCCGGTACGCCCTGGTGTAGCCTTAAAATGCCACCAATAACCGGAGGTTCCCTCAGTCACAAAACGATAGATCAAGGTAAATATATACATTGACTACAGTGGGTTCGCGGACGAGTTTTTTTTCCCTCATCATGGGTCGCCCTGGGGCCAGGTTTCTAACGTTGGAGTCGTCTAGGGGCCATGACTGAGCAACTCAGTCGGATGATCAGTCAATTTCCAAGTGCTCGTCGCCCGAGAGGTCGAGGTCTAATTACTCTATTCGTTCTAGGGCACAACATAGCATCCTTGCGGGGCCACCTTAACGGCGAGTAGTTGAAATTGAAGGTGCAAATATTTAAACCGAGTCGTGTAAACCGTGTAATCCCACTGGAAAGACGGAAACAAATATTCGGGGTTATGCCTATATATATCGAATTCAACTACCATAACGGGTGGCGAAGTGGCAAAAAGGGGAGTGGGATTTATTCCCGTGAGAGGAAGCCAAGCATGACATAAGCTCTTTCCCAAGTGGAATGAGGTCTGGGCCCAACTCGAAGAAAAAGCTTCGGTGTCTAGGTTGGAACCTGTCTAATCGACCAGGGCCTGATGAGACGATCGCAGGAAGCCTCCCCTTATTGAGCGAGACCTTGGAAGCTGAACGGTTATTTTTTTGTCCACAGCCGATCAAGTAGGGAATTAGGGTTCTTTCGGGGAGCTACACCGGGTGGGCTTTCCACGGATCCCGATCAATAAAACATGGAATCTGGTCGACGACCCTCATGGCGAACATGACGTATGACAGCTGGAGGTAAAACGGGTGAAGTGGAGCGGTTATAACTTTTTGTGGCTTACGTACGGGCATCGCGTAGACCGCATGCATGGCTTGCACGATTACGTTGGGTGAGGACTTTAGTCGTTTCAGTGTTTCGTGAATGCTGACATACTTGACCGGGTATCCAGCTAAGTTTCGTACCAGATCATTCTGGAGGTTTCTGCTTTTAAAGACTGAAGGGCGGATAAGATCTCCACCGGAGGTTGGGGTCTGGGAAGAAGAGGGTGTTGAGCGGAGCGATCGAAGACAACTAAGCTAGCACGGTGGTAGTCGCTCCGCGGCGCGGGGTCGGTCTAGAATAACAGTGCTCCAGCAAGGCCGGCGCCCAGTCTGCGCTGCAAGTAACCCACGTGACTTATGTGAGAAAGTTAGAAGTTCGAGGTTTCTATCGTTCCCCCTCTCGTCACAGGCCACAAAGTCAGACAAATCAACGTGGTCAAGTCAAATAGCGGATCCTTTCTCAAAGAGCTCAATCGGCGAATAAAAACACGTCATCTGTTGTCGTTCTGTCATTTCTCTATGTCCCCCTCGTCCTCTCCCATCCGTTTTGTCCATTATCCTTTCACCCGCCTTCGTCAAGCTCTCGTTCGTCTTCAAGGATCCTCACGACATTATATGATAGGTTCGTCGCCCAGAACCGAAGGCGCGCAGCCACCGCTGCGATATCCTAAAACGCGAAGAACCGAACACGTCGACAGCTATTCAAACAAGGACGGAGAAGTAAAGGTCCCCGACCCTTATAATTGGCTTGAACAGGAGACTGAGGAACGGAGCACCTGGCTTGACGGTACGTTATTGGGAGTACAGCGTCTGCCGAGGCTCATTTAATTTCACCCCAATGGCAGAACAAGGCCAACGAACCCAGGCATTCATTGAAAAATTTGGATGTCGAGAGAAAATTCAATCGGAACTCACTAAAAATTGGGATTTCAGCCGGGTGAGTGCCACGTTCCCGTCTGCCGATTCAGGCGGCGGTAAAACGGATCGAATTTGTCTGACCCTTGATCTTCGGCGCCCGCAGTTCAGTTATCCGCGATTAGCTAAGGACGGAAAATGGTATTGGAACTACAATTCTGGCCTCCAGTCACAGTATATTCTCTACCGCTCGAAGACTTCCGAATTGCCTCGGTTTGATGTAGATGGCGATGAAGGTCCCGAAAGTCAAGCCGAAGTCTTCTTTGATGTGCGTGGGTTGCGGCGCTAGTCAATCTTGTGCATGTTCCTGAACGGCTTTTCTCCTTCTAGCCAAACTTGTTGGTCGGAGACGGAACTGCCTATTTGGCTACTTCCGCTTTCTCGAAAAATGGGAAATACTTTGCCTATGGCATCTCACTATCCGGGTCGGACTTTTTCACCATATACGTCCGCGAATCGTCCAAGCCGTTTAACAAGCGTCCCGAAGGCGGGTTCTTGAATGACCCAGACCGTTTGCCCGACATCATTCGCTTTGTGAAATTTTCAACCATTGTTTGGACTCATGACTCCAAGGGCTTCTTTTATCAAGTAATTTCAATTTTGACTGCACTGTTCCCACCGATATTGATTATCGCACTCGCCGTTTCAACAGCGTTTCCCCGAGAGAGTCGAACATGGTTCAGCAGCAGAGGACAAGGCCGGTACCGAGACGACGTCAGATGAGAATGCGGCTATCTATTATCATGTACTTGGCACGGATCAGTGTAAGCACTTGGAACCGGATTCACTACCATGGATTGACACCGAATCGGGCCCTTAGCACAAGACATTCTGGTCTACAAAGACGAGCAAAATCCGAGCTGGCTTTTCGGAATCGGAACATCGGAACCAGACGGGCGGTTCATCGAGCTGTACATTAGCAAAGATACCTCTCACGTGCGTCCTCAATCAGTCCCCAAACTAAAGTTAGCTAAGTTGGTTTTGGTGGGTGTAGAAGAACAAGCTGTACATGGCTGAGTTGGAAACGGACGATGACATCACCTCGAAACTCACGAATTTGAAATGGTGCAAGATCGTCGACAACTGGGACGCAGAGTACAGTGTGTAAGTCCATCTCCCTTCCCAATTATCTGAATTGAGTTACCTTAACCGTCGATATGTTATGCAGTGTCTCAAATCACGAAAGGAAGCATTTTGTTATAACGGATAAGGACGCCCCGAGGAAAAAAGTCGTTACATTCGAGATGCCCGAAGGTGATCCAACAGAAAACCCAGAACCAATCAAATTTGAGGAGTTCATTCCAGAAGACAAAGATGGAGGAATTCTAAGTAGCATGTCACCCGTTAACGGGAGATCGTTTGTTGCGCAATACTCTCGAAACGTACGTGTCTCTTGGGCAGGTCTGCGCGTAACAACTCCTAAATGATTCCTTAGGTCTGTGACGAGCTGTATGTTGTCTCGTCCACCGGCCAGTTTAATCGTTTGGATCCCAACTTCGTCGGGACACTCTCCGCAGCACCGAAGCAGGAGGACGACTTCTTCTTCGCCACATTCTCAGGATTTAACAACCCGGGAGTCATCAAACAATTCCGATTCAAAGAGAAGGACGTCGATAGTTTCGAAGGGCATACATGGACAACCTGGAGGAAGACTCGGGTCAAAGGTCTCCTTGCTGATGAATTCAACACGAAGCAAGTCTGGTACAAATCGAAGGACGGTGTGGACGTTCCCATGTTCATCGTTTCGCACAAAGATACACCACGCGATGGGACTGCCCCTGCCATTCAGTACGGATATGGTGGCTTCAGCTATACAATGCGTCCGTTCTTCTCCGTATCGTTCTTGACCTTTGTCAAGGCGTTCAAGGGTGTGTTAGCTGTGCCCGGTATTCGAGGTGGCGCAGAAAAGGGCGAGCAGTGGCATTTGGACGGGATTCGAGAAAACAGAGTCAAGGTTTACGATGATTTCATTTCCGCGACGTAGGGGATTTCTTGCTTGTCCTTGGTGGCCGAGCCCACCATCGATTGACCTTATTTGTTTTAATCTCTCACAGGAAATATTTGGTCGATAACAAGTACGCCGCTCCAGGAAAGGTTGCCATTAATGGTGGCTCCAACGGAGGGACTCTCGTAGCCGCGTGCATCAATCGCGCGGAAGAAGATACTTTTGGAGCGGCGATAGCTGATGTTGGCGTCATGGACCTCCTCAAGGTAGGTCCCTCGTTAGATCGCCCATCGCGCTTTCTAAGGTTTGCGGTACACGTAGTTCCCTCAATTCACAATTGGAGCCGCTTGGGTTTCGGATTACGGAGACCCACGCGATCCAAACGACTTCGACTTTATTAAAGCATATTCGCCACTTCACAATGTACCAAGCTTCAAGGCGAAAGCGCTACCTCCCACCATTCTCTTGACCGCTGACCGTGAGCTCTCGCATTTCTTTCGATACCCGTGACAAGCACTGATTCCATCGGGCAACAGATGACGATCGGGTCGTCCCGTTGCATTCCTTCAAGCACATTGCTACGTTACAACACGAACAACAGGACAATCGACACCCAATGCTTCTACGAGTTGAGAGGAAGAGCGGCCACGGAGCTGGTAAGAGTACCGAGAAAGCCATTCAGGAAGCTACAGACAAATGGAGCTTTGTCGCGCTTGTGCTGGACCTTCCGTGGAAGGGGGAATAAGTTTGGGGAGTCTCTCACTTCTGGGAAACGCTCTTTCGCGCGAGCAGATTCTATTCGCTTGCAGCGGCATTACGCCCCAGCCCTTTAGAAGGCTGCCGCCCGCATGGTCGCATCTCAGAAGTCGCGGGGCTCCGAGGGGGAGACAGTACGGAAACCCTTGCAAAAGGGTCCTCCTATATACCAATAGACTGGAGTAGTCCGTATAGATATTTCTTGTCTCTTCGAGAGTGTGAGGTGGGAGAGAAGAACTCCTTCAACTACACTTTTACACTTCGTTTGCTTCAAGCCCGGTGATTGAGTCAAGAAACCACCAATTCCTCCATACCTGAGCGTGACCTGACAGATCAGAATATCTTTTTATTAGGCGAGTTCCAACATTACGACGTATCGAGTGGAGAAGAGCTCAGACGGGCATTCAACCATAAATAGCTACCACGTGCGCGAGCAGGCCCAGCGATCAAACCCCTCGATGTGCCCATGTGGTAAATACGACTTAACCCCGGGTGTCAACTATAAGTTTCTGCCGCATGGGTGATTGATCGTTCTCCATAATGCTATAATTGTCCGATCCACCGCTCAAAAGGGGTTAACAATTTTCAGGGGCTCTTCGAGGAATGGGATAACAATAGGAAACTGATAGGATCGAGCGAAACGGCTGTGCGAAGCATCAACAAGCTGATGATTTTTTACGGCTCTATCTAAGGCACAACAAGAGAATATTACCCCCTACCGATAATTAAAGCCCAGCCCTGGTTCTATCCGAGCGGCTCCGGTTCCGACGACTCCCAGACTTTACAGGAGTGGATGTCTGAAACGGAGTGAAGGCCCTCTGGGGAGATGCATCTGGTCCTCCCCGATCATCTCGACCCGCTGGTATGGAACCGACCACTTCACCGTCCTCTCCGTCCTCTTCGTGTTGCGCAACCGATGATTCACCTAAGAGCTTGACCTGCTTGATGGGGACTGACAAATTCGATCTCTCAAAGAGCCTCGGATCCAAATCTTCAAGCGATCGTGCAGTTGTGAACAGGCAAGAGCTGCATTCATCGTACGTCGGCGGTTCTTGTGGAACAGAGAAGGCGATTCTTCAGAAGACCCGCTACCTGTAGATCTCGCTGCTTTAGTTGGATGAAGCTGGGGAAGAGACGTAGCCCTTGAGTTCCCTCGTATGGAATCGCATGTTCTCATCAAGCACCTCCTCCGTCCTGACTCTCAGCCTTGCCCAAACCCAAGCGCATTCTTCCATACCTTCTTCACCAACAGCAGTATTGTTGACCCCAAAAACTCTCCTATTCGTGATGCGGAAACGGAATAATTGTCCCTCATGGAGACAGGCTGAATTGCTGACGGATGGCAAGGAGTTATTCAGCTTGCAAAGTCGCTGAAGGAGCGACAGGGGGTTGCTGGTCGTTTAGGTCGGTACTTTCCTTATTGGCGGCCTCGCCATTCCAAGAACTGATTACATCTTGCGCTAGAAATAGTCTGGCAGCTATTTTGGCGAAGCAAGCGGCGTGAGCTTTCTCCGTGAATCTAACGATGAGGCGAAGACTCTCGTTCGGCAGCGATCACTGCCGAGATGCTCGTCCTTCGCTGAGGACGAGGCCACGCTACAGCGCTCCGAACCGTCATACATAGTGCCCTTGTGGTATATTAGTATCTAAGAAATACGCTACTTATTGTTATCCGCCAAATGGCACAGGCAAGCCCTATACTGAGCGTTGATTATGGTAGGAGCTGTCGACCCAGTCCTCCCTATGATAAACGGGCCTCCATGAGTGGCATGCCCTAGAGCTGATGGTTACGAGGCCTAGATTAGAAGATAAGATTGAGACTCTGTCGTCCAGCGTTTGGAATTGACCCGGGGGGGGGGGTACAATTTTGCATAGCAGCCACTGACAAATAAGTGTCAAGACACGCACAACATTCTATTGATCAGTGCGCATATATATCACTAGTCACATATGCTGGATTCTTACCTGGATAGTTCGGTGTGCGGACGGACTGGTCGGATGAGCCACCTGAAAGACCGCTGATCATGATTGGTTACTCAGGGGGCTCACACTAACCGTGGGATTTCGAAGTTCCGGCCGTTCAAGTTCAAGTTTCTGGGTGGAGGGGTTGACGAGCGACCCAATTCGAATCCAGCCTAAAAGTTCAAGAGTTTTTGCACCGAGTTGAGCTGGCAGTCGGGGGTGGACTTCTCAGAGATTCATACGTAAGCTCCTAGCTACGTTGGCGAGTCACGATCGGCCGACTGAAGTTTCTTACATCGCCTTACTGGTTGTTTCATTACTGAGACCTTTCATTTAAATTTTCGGGCTGGGTTCGAAGGGCTTCTTGGGACGAAGACAATGGTCCCCCGAGCGGCACGCTCCAATCCCCTCCTCCTGTACTCTAGGCGGGATACCCACGTCTGGAAAGGAAGCCAACTCCACGTGTTAAGAGGCGGTTTCTCTGATCCAGTTGTCCGTGCCCCACGCTCTGTACTACGAGAACACTACTTGATGATAGGTACGCAAATATTTTCTCATTCTGGAAAGGTAGCTCTGGATTGGTGTTGTGCCTCGGTGAGTCTGTTGGCAGGTTCATCCCGCTTGGAATGGTTAGCCGCGCCCATGAAATTCTTTCTCGCAGATACCCCTATCCAGAAGGCATGTTGCAGACTTGGACTAGCCAAGTAACCCATTCGCAGCCTTTCCCAGTAAAGAAAAAACGGGGGTCAGATCCGACCGAATCGATATCCGCAGTGCTAAATCATCGGTAACGGGTACGACGAGTATATTATAACGTAGGCACTGTCTATCCTATGCCGTTCACAATTTGAGCTTCGGTCGTCGTTGAATGACAACGGCTAACCAAGTCCGGAAGGTCCGAACTCCACTGGACTTCACAGCCCGCGTCCCACTTCGCCCTCTCGTCTCTTGAAATCGGGCTCTCATCTCTCACTCTCACCTCTCACTCTCACCTCGCTCTGAACGCTCTCATAATCCCATGCCAGGTTCCTCACCAAACCATAATCCATTACCTCTACGGTATCCCACAACCCGAAGAACCGAACACCTCGACACATATCGAACCAACGACGGGGAAGTGAAAGTCCCGGATCCATACGACTGGCTAGAGCAAGAAAATGAAGAAAGAAGGTCGTGGCTTGACCGTATGTTGTCTTGTCGGCGTGAGCGAGGGTATATGGCTGATTTCACCCATCTCAGAACAAGGGGAACTCACTGAGAACTTAATAGGAATGTGCAAATACCAACAGAATCTCGAACTAGAGCTCACCAAAAATTGGGATTTTAGTCGAGTGAGTCTGTGCTCTCTAAAACAGTTTGGCCGCAACGTGGCGGTTATTCGAATGGACACTACCTAATACAAGCTCTTGCGTTGGCCATAGTTCAGTTCTCCACGATTTGCAAAAGACGGAAGATGGTATTGGAACTACAATTCTGGCCTTCAAGCTCAATATATTCTCTACCGCTCTAAGACTTCAGCGTTACCCAAATTTGATGTAGACGGGGACGAAGGACCAGAAGCTCAAGCCGAAGTCTTTTTCGATGTATGTGGTTTCCGCCCTCGCCCTATAGTTTAGGATCACCGACAACATTTCTACACCCAGCCAAATTTGTTGGTCGAAGACGGAACCGCCTACTTGGCTACTTCCGCATTTTCGAAAGATGGGAGGTACTTTGCATATGGCATCTCTCTGTCGGGATCGGACTTTTTCAACATTTACGTGCGCGATTCGTCGAAGCCCTTCAACAAACGCCCGGAAGGCGGGTTCTTGAACGATCCAGACTCTCTTCCCGACATCATTCGCTTTGTCAAATTCTCGACCATCGTTTGGACACACGACTCGAAGGGCTTTTTCTATCAAGTAAGGAGACCGTGGGTCCCGGAGTCCCTCCCAGTCCCTGCTCAAACCACTTGAACAGGGTTTCACAGCGGGGGCCGAGCATGAACCAGCAAGTGAAAGCGAGGCAGGTCCCTCGACGAGGTCGGATCAGAATGCAGGGATCTATTATCATGTGCTTGGTACCGATCAATGTGAGTAACTCACAAAGTCTCACCCTGTCTCGTCGCTCAAACCCGAATATTACCTCTTAGCGCAAGACGTCCTTGTCTACAAAGACAATCAGAACTCAAGCTGGCTCTTCGGCATCGGAACGTCCGAACCAGATGGGCGATTCATAGAGCTGTATATTAGCAAAGATACCTCTCACGTGCGTCCCGACTCCATCTTCTCGCTTAAATCTTGCTAACTCTGATTGCAACGGTTCTTCATCAATTTCAGAAGAACAAGTTATACATGGCTTACCTAGGAATAGGTGGGGATATCGCCTCGAGAGTCGCCAATCTGAAATGGCACAAGATCGTCGATAGCTGGGACGCAGAGTACAGCATGTAAGGCTCGGCCCCTTTCCAAGTGTCCAAATCTGAGCCACATTAACCGCAAATATCACATACAGCGTTTCAAATCACGAAAGGAAGCATTTCGTTATAACGGACAAAGACGCTCCAAGGAAAAAGGTCGTCACATTCGAGATGCCCGAAGGTGATCCAACAGAGAACCCAGAACCGACCAAATTCGAGGAGTTCATTCCAGAACACAAGGACGGAGGAATTCTAAGTAGCATGTCACCCGTTAACGGGAGATCCTTTGTTGCGCAATACTCTCGAAACGTACGTGTCTCCTAAGCAGGTCTGCGCGTACCGGCTCTAAATGATTGCTTAGGTCTGTGACGAGCTGTACGTTGTCTCGTCAACTGGCCAATTTAGCCGTTTGGATCCCAACTTCGTCGGTACACTCTCTGCAGCGCCGAAGCAGGAGGATGATTTCTTCTTCGCCACATTCTCCGGGTTTAACAACCCTGGGGTCATCAAGCAATTCCGATTCAAAGAGAAAAACGTCGGCGATTTCGAAGGACATACTTGGAAAACGTGGAGGAAGACTCGGGTTAAAGGTCTTTTTGCTGATGAATTCAACACGAAGCAAGTCTGGTACAAATCGAAGGACGGCGTGGACGTTCCGATGTTCATTGTTTGGCACAAAGATACCCCACTTGATGGGACTGCCCCCGCCATCCAATACGGCTACGGCGGTTTTAGTGATACAGTGCGGCCGTTTTTCTCGGTATCGTTTTTGACATTTGTCAAGGCGTTCAAGGGACTATTGGCTGTGCCCGGTATTCGAGGCGGCGCAGAAAAGGGTGAGCAGTGGCATTTGGATGGAGTACGAGAGAATAGAGTCAAGGTTTACGACGATTTCATATTTGCGACGTAGGGAATTTAGATCTCATTTTGGTGTTGAAATATCGATCGACTAAACCCTGCTCCGCCAATCTGTTTCAGGAAATACCTAGTCCATAACAAGTACGCCGCACCTGGAAAGGTAGTCATAAATGGTCGCTCTAATGGAGGCACCCTCGTTGCCGCGTGCATTAACCGCGCCGAACAAGGTACGTTTGGCGTGGCCGTTGCCGACGTTGGGGTCATGGATCTCCTCAAGGTAGGTCCCGGGTGAAACTGCATTACGTGTTTTGCTACCTACAGTGATACATGTCTTTAGTTCCCTCAATTTACGATCGGTGCGGCTTGGGTATCGGATTACGGTGACCCTCGCGATCCAAATGACTTCGACTTTATCAAGGCCTATTCGCCACTGCATAACGTACCAACCTACAAGGAAAAGGCACTGCCCCCTACCATTCTACTGACAGCCGACCGTAGGTTTCAATAATTCTTTCGACATCGACGAGTCTCCGCAGCTGATATCAGATGTGGATAGATGATGATCGAGTGGTGCCACTACACTCCTTCAAGCACATTGCAACATTACAGCACGATCAACGCGTCAATCGAAGCCCAATGCTTCTCCGAGTCGAAAGGAAGAGCGGGCACGGGGCAGGCAAGAGTACAGATAAAGCCATTCAAGAAGCGACAGACAAATGGAGCTTCGTTGCTCTTGCCTTGGACCTTCACTGGCAAAGCAAATAACTTGGAGGTGTCATAAGTTCTCGTGGGCCTCCAGTTCCATGATTTTATTGAAGGGGAAGAGTGTTGCATCGCTGTTGAAGCTGATGCAACGTATGTATGGCAAGCTTATTAAACTTCCAATGTAATCGAAATCTCTTAATTGATCGAAAAGGGATATATCGACCCGTATTAGATATAACATAGGCGAGCAAGGTGGTCGCACTGACGATGGAAGCCACAAATAGCCATGAAAAAACCCGATTCCGATCGTTGAAGACGAAGGTCGGTAGCTCTGTGGATCGAAACCAGGGGGACGTGCCTCAGCAGGGGTTCTCGAGTTCATCTTGCAATAAACCCTCCTTCGGTCAAGGGATGCGTAAAGGACAGTGAGGTTCTGTGGGCACCAGAGTGATTTCCTTCGCATCGGACGACAAGCTCCCGAGTTTACGGATCATATTTAAAGTGATACTAAGCATTTGAGTTGTATGGAATACCTCTTACCAATAATTGAGGACCCGTCCACGATTCTATCCGAGCTTCTCCGAAGGGTTCCGACAATTTCCAGACTTTACAGGGGTGGATGTCTGAAACGGAGTGAAGGCCGTGTTGAGAGGTGCATCTGGTCGACTTCGATCGTCTCGACCCGCTCGCATGGAACCGATCACTTCGCCGTCCTCTCCGTCCTCTCCGTCCTCTCTGCTTTCTCGTGCTACCGGCGAATCACCTGAGAGTTTGCCCTGCTTGATTGGGATTGACAAGTTCGATCTCTCAAAGAGCCTCGGGTCCAAATCTTCAAGCGATCGTGGACTTGTAGGCAGGTAAGAATTCCACTCATCGTAGATAGACGTTTCTTGCGGAACGGGATGCGTATCGATCGCCAGCCCACGCTCGACTGTCAGAGGTTCGGACAGGCGGTAGTTGCGATCTAATGTAAACTCGGACGATCTTCGTTGGTGGTTGCCAAAGTTGATGTCGAGAGGAGGACTTGGAAACTCCGACAGCCCGGCAGATGAGAGGAGGATCGAGGTGCTGCGATCGTCCGAGTACGCCGAAGAAAGGCTGTTGGGCGATCCAATTCTTTCAGACAGACCGGGGCCAGGATCTTCGTGTTTGGAGGTTGGTTCGTCACCTATGACATCACGTGTTGTTTCTTGTAAGGGAACAACTCTCGGAGGTGCCTGGAGGAAGAAAGGTGAGGACGAAACTCGCGAGTGATGGTTTATCTTCGACGGAGTGCGAAACGACTGAGAAGTCAAGGTTTTCATCTTTTTGAGATCATTCAAGTTCGCTGCGGGGGTGTAATACTTCGAGAGGTTCGAGCTATCGGCCATAGGAGATCGTGGAGTAGCTTCCTGATAGGCCGGATGCAAGGGTGTAATGGAGAATTGCGGATCAAATGTTGGTTGGCTCAGAGAAGGTGAATCTTCAGGAGACTTGCTACCTGCAGAGCTAGGTGCTTTAGTCGGAGGAAGCTCCGGAAGAGAAGTAGTGCAAGTAGGTTCTTGCAGTATCTCTTCACGTTCTTCTGCATGGCTCTCTGATCCCGTCTTTCGTCCCAACCGAAACCCAAGCGCGCTCTTCCATACCTTCTTAACAGCAGTAGTACTCTTTGCCAAAAAGCTCTCCTCTTCATGCGGCGGAAGCGGAAGGATGGTCGAGGACGGAGAAAAGTAAGAACGTAAAGGCGCACCTGAGTTGGCAACGGATAGCTGCGAGTTGCTCGTTGGCATCGCCATCATATGCTGGACGAGGCTGTGCATAGAGAGATGCTTCCGGCCTGACGAGAATGTGGGGAACGTGGCGCTGCGAGCTATATGTTCATGAGCAATGGGTAGAATTTCTGGAGACGACTTCCTGAAAGGATCCGTGTTCTCCGGGTCGTAGCGGTCATCCAACGAGGGCAACCTTCCTTCTTCAGCGAGCCCATCATCGTGTCGATGTGGCAGAGGGAGAAAACTGTCAGTGTGGTCACCGCAATTCGGGCGACTGGGAGCAGAGCTAAGCGGCTGCGACGTAGCGAGGGAGTAAAGGTCTTCTGGTCTGTCGTAGGCAGCGCGTTGGTAGGCTCCCCCGATCTTGCCGGCGTCGTTCGACGCGAGGTTGAGATCGTTTAGAAGAAGCGTATGCCTTGAGTTGACTTGTCGAGCTGTACGATTAGGCGAAAAGTCCAAGAATTTCTTGCCTCGAGCGGATTTGGAAGCCGGGAGGTGGACTGAGCTTGCATTAGACGTCGTGGAAGGCGTTGGCGGCGACACTAAAATAGTGAGATCGCCCAGATCTCTACTGTTGTCACTTGTAGCATGAGCCCCCTGAAAAGAGGATGTGAGGAGTAGGTCTGATTCGGCACGCCTGCCTTGACTTGACTTCTCACCATTAGGTCCATTGTTTCGGCATTTTCTTTAACGCGACCACGGAAGATAGACAGCGGATGGCTTCTAGAGCGGGAGCTGCTCAAAGAAGGGTATGAAGAACGCAGTGATGCTGGAGCACGAGAGAAGCTGATCCGCCGACCGTGGTGTACTTCCCCGAGACCGGAATCAAAAGAATCCGAACTTTCGGCTGATCGTTGGGGATGAACGAATCCTCGCGCAGGAGGTAGATCGCCAGAGGCATTAACTTCGCTTCTGTCAATTCTACTTGGTCCTCCGAGGTGGACTGGAGGAGGGGGAGTAGGAGGGATGACGGTTGGAGTAGCGGGGATGTCGCTAGGCGGTCGAGTGTGGATGGTGTCGAGAGGAGTCGACACGCGTTCATCATCATATCCTCGTCCTGCAACTATATAGCCGATTCCAGGAATATTGAACATGGGTCGCCTGCCGGTGCTTCGTTTCCATGCCTCGATTCCCATCAGGATGAGGGCAACGAGCAGGACACCGACTAACACGGTAAGTACTGAGGATAGTGGCGCATTCAAACGGAAGCTTTCAGTGAGGCACTTCTGAGCTAATGTGATATCAGGAAGACTGACCAATGAGCACGGCAAGAGGGCTCGAGTCCTTGCTGGAGTCGTTGGAATCCGAGTCGACCCAGATGATGGTGGGCGTGTATAGCGCTTCTAATCCTCGAGTATGAGTTTCAAGTGCTCTGAGGATGTTTCCCGCCATCGCTTCTACGCGTTCAAGAGAGGTCGAAGCGCGCAGGAGGTTCAACGGGACGCGACGAGACTAGAAGATGGTGGTGGCGAAAACAAACAAAGGTTCGGCCGATGACGTAAGCAATCAGGACCAAACTTGGGATCAGGAGGTCCTACGTATGGTCGTGACACCGCAAACATCTCCAAAACTGAATATGCCGAATATTACGCTTTCTATGACCTCAAGGTAGTTGGTTCTCTTCACCGACGGCGTTCCGTCGAGCAACAAAGTTATACACGACGAGAACGTTTACCGCGCCTGAACTGTTCTTTTCATTCCGATGGAATACTCCGACCAATTCTAGGCTCATAGCAAGGCAATTAATTAGTGTTAATGTTGACCCATACGAATCTATCGTCGCACCGAGTCGCATCTCAGCGCACGCGACGGATCACGGGATGTCATGACATCACCTGACGGACCTTCAGTGCGTGAAAGCACACACGCCCCCCTGGAGATGAAGGATCTACGAAGAGCCAGAATCTCCTACCCTCGAGGACGGCTCATTTGTAAATTGCCGCAATCTTAATGACAGAACCTTGTTCCCGCCGTTGGCCGTAGTGTACAGAGCTCACAGCACCCGTCTCGGCACCAGTGGGACTGCACTTCAGCACCTTTAAGGCAATCAGTTGGCAGGCTACATACAGAGAGAAATATTCACCACACCAGTGAGCTGGTGGCTGTCCCGAGAGCTGAACGACCGACGCTTTATGACTCAGGGATCTGGTGGCTACGTTGCAGGGCCACACGAACAGCCCCCTCACAGGCTTCGATTTCATTTTTCGTACGTGTTGCTCCATCAACCTACACCCCAAGCACCACGTCTTTGAAGTGACGACATGAAGGACGAGCCGAGACCCCAGCTCCATGCTGTGGGCGGCGCCAACGAGAATTACGTTCCGAATATCTCCTCCCGGTTTGGGCAGATAGGAGATTTTTGGAAGCGATACGACGACTTGGCAGATAAAAAAGACCGAGAGATGTCCAAGAACCTAAATGGCAACTTGGACGTTCTGCTCATCTTTGTGAGTAGTTTCTTGGCGGAATGATTCTTCTGTATTACGGTTTATGAATAATGCGTCTATTTGGTTCCGGCAATTGCTTGCGTAGGCTGGTCTTTTCTCCGCCGTCAACACCGCGTTTATCTCTCTTGCAACATCTTCACTATCTCCCAATCCAGCAGACAAAACAAACGCACTCTTAGAGCTCCTGGTCCGGAGAGCTGATAACAACACCCTTACCTCAACGGATTTATCTCCACCATTCTCACCTCCACCGACCCTTATCGCTTCCAGTTGCCTCCTTTACGCTAGCCTATGCTGCAGCCTCACTTCAGCCATGGGCGCCATGTTAGCCAAAGAATGGCTGCAGAGCTTCGATAGGACGGGACACACTGGTTCACTGGAGGAGCAAGCGCGATTTCGGCAACTGAAATTCAACGGGGCGCAACAATGGCATTTGGAAACCGTCATCCTCCTCCTCCCGAGCCTCTTACTCTTTTCCGTCTCGCTCTTTTTTGCGGGCATAATACTTTATCTGTTCCCCGTGAACCAGGTGGTGGCGGGCATCGTAATTGCATTTGGTGGTGCAGGAGTCCTTTTAGCAGGTCTCACACTCGTCGCTGGAGCCCTGTCGCCTCTTTGCCCATACCAAACGACCGTATCAATCGGTCTTCGGCGAGTGGTGTCGCACGCTTCTCCGATCCTTAAAATCCTTCCAAATACGTTCAGGAGGACCGTGTTAGGAAGGGTAAACCGCATGGTGTTCCAGCCAATCAGGGCGGTCTGTTCACCATGGACCGTGGCTGTGTCGTCGTGCTTCCTCCGTAACTCAGCAAGAAGTGACAACCGAAGGAGCACAGCACTTACAGGTCATACGACGCGTTTCAAGGGCGGAGATCATGGAGACCACGTTTTGAACGGTCAAGCCGCCAGGTGGCTACTCGAAATGACTTCGAATCCGGAGGACCAAATTATCGTGGCTCAAAACGTTTGCAGCCTAGAACCGGCTGTCGCGAGCGGTATTTTGCTTCATGATCCAATGGCCTGGCGCCGTCTCCTGGGCCTGACACAAGATGCGTTACGGCTATGGCACGATTGCCCCACCACGATCAACAAGCGTACAGCGGAACTATTCGGAGCCGCGGTCTGCTACTTGCTGTTACAGCAGCCAGAGCACGGGGATAAGTGGCAGCAAGTCCGGTCAACCTTCCCAACCGACGTATTTTGGAGACCCGAGCTTCCTTCGTGGCTCGCGCTGGACGCTCTCGAATTCTCAATCACGGGGAAGGTCCCAAAAAGAACCCGCGGTGTCATTCTGATCGGAACAGAGCAATCTCTGAACAAGATGGTCCTTCGCAAAGTCATCCTGGGTTTTGGTCATGCGACTAGCCGTAGCCTCGGATGGGCGGACCTTGTCCGTTTGGTTCGAATCCCGCACGACGATACAATTCTTAGCCTCGTGGCTCTGTATATACGCCAAATAGCTCAGTTTGTGGACGACGAAGCTCAGTGGACCTTAGGGATGCTAGAACGGGGCGACCCGCGCACGCAAGCCCTAGCTTCCGATGAATATTTAGCGTACGTGATGCACACAGATACGTCAAAAATTGATATTAATACGCCTATTACAGCGAAAAAGTCGGTCTTAACATCGCAAACGCACTGTGGGCATGGGACAAGCTTGCCAAGGTCGTCACGGACCCGACCAAAGTCTCCCACATGGCAGAAATTTACCTCTCATTTATGCGGAAGATCGAAGACCTTGCTAGCAGGATTCAGGCCGACTGGGCGCTAGTGAGATATCTACGGCAGGGCTTGCAAAAGATCGTTTTCGGCATCGGCCGGCGGACGAGCCGAGACAGCGTCACGTACGTCCGGTTCGTGTTGGGCACCATTTCGCTCTCGAAGACACTTCACCTCGATGACGACAACCTCGACCCGATGGCCGAAATGGGGCTCTGGAAGGCTCTGGACTACGTCGCCGGAGTCGCCCACGACAACTCGGAAATCTCCAGAAACCTCGGATTGGAGGATTTCATGATCAAGACGTTAGCGTGGGTTGCGTCGAGCTTTCAGACGCAAGCGGAGATTCAAAGCCTACCCAACTTCGTCACCTTCCTCGCTTCGCGGTTATCGGACAAGGATGCGAACCAGCAGTCGAGGTGGCTCTCAATTTACTGCGGCGGCGAGAAGGGGCTATTCACGGAAGGGCAAGAGGCGACCACCGTCTGGATGAAGACCGGCTTTAGTGCACAGTTAATTGACTGTTTGGAACAGAGAGCCGAACAGACCCGACCACCGCTTCTCCAGCTTCTCACGGATCTATCTAAATCAGTTGTTTGGGCACGTAGGCTGGTAGACGACGGGTTTGTCAAAGCCATAGCAGGGTTGATCATCGATCTCACCCCTCCGCGGGAGAATTGCTGGACCTCCACGCACGATTTGGTCACTGACGCGTTACTGTCGGCCTGGAAGAGCAGCGCGAGAAGCCGGATATCCTATTGGGCGGATGACAAGATGCTGATCGCGATAGGACGGCTTGTGTCTTTCGCCTACGCCGAACAAGAACGCCGAGAGTTGGGTCAAGTTCTCCTCTCGGTTTCTATTCCCTTCGACGAGGTCATGGAGCTGGTCAGACATCTAGCAGCTTACCGGGGAATACATGCATTCGTGGCGCGGAACATTGATGTCATGATTAATACCACCGGGCCGGGGTTTAGTAAAGGGAGCCTGAACTGGGAGTACTCTCGTTATTGCGACTCCAACTCGATGCTGTTGTGCACCAGGCCTCTTCACATCGATGCAGGGCTTCTTTAGACTTATAATAGTATCTTATTAGATGTTAAATATGCTGTAATACCTAGCTGTCACCGTAGTTGACGATACTACATGTAAAATAACCAATGAAATCCTACGTTCGTCGGCCGTGTCTCGGTGTTGCATCAGAGGCGTGGTGAAGGGGGGAGGGGATAAGGAGGCCCACGTTCCGGCGATATCGTCCCATAATCCTCGACGAACGACTTGCAAATGGGTCTGGGGTCAAGGCGGTGTCTGGCCGAAGGGGGTTAAGCACCGTGGACAACGTGTCTCCCCCCTCCGTCAAGCCAGAGCCTAGACGAAAAAAGAGGGTTGGGAGCTCACGTATACGACCGTGCGTGGTAGCTTAAGCAATCCAGGAATTGGTGACCGTCGTTCGAATCGGACCTGAGGGATGAGTATGTGACCGTGAATCCAAATGCCGCTTACATATGACGATGCAAGCCACTCCCCCGTAAGGCCTTTCAATGGTGATCCAACGGGAATCCCATGGTACTAACCCCCAACTGACATTCCATCTCACCCCGCACGTGAGACGAGAAGCTGGCCCGATGAAGCAGGAGCGTAGTGCTTCTTCTGGGTGATCCTGTTGAACAGAGTCTTTGTTGACGAACGTGCGCGATGATCGTGGTCGATTGGTTGTTTCTCTTTTCATTCCGCCCCAAAAGGCCTGCCCTAAAGAAGAGACTTCGGTCAATTTCGATAAAAGAAAACTGTAGTTAAGATGAAGCTTGGTTCCGGTGAACTTTACCTTCAGGGTTTCTTCTTATTGAGTTGGAGTTGCGCGCTTAGGTCCATCGTTAGGTCACGCCGTGTCAGCCATGTTGGGGCTCGGCCGGTGAGGTGGATATGAAAGGTCGAATGACCCCTTATTAATGACCTCGATAAGGCGAGGCTTTTCTTCGACGCGGGCTACAAAGGCGAGAATCATCGGCATATATTGGACCGGTAAGGAAGACTTAGCAACAGATTTACAATGCTTGATGCGAGTTTGCGACTGAGTAAGTAGTTGAGCTGACCATACGTGTTCGGCGTTTCCCTTTGCACTGGGGTTTCACGTTCGATCCGGTATGCGCATTTGGCTCTGGCTCCGCTTTCGAGGTTTGCTGACAGAAGACACTCCACGGGAGGGTCGGTAAAAGGCAAAAACCCTTGGCTGGGTGGGCATCGTGTACGCCCGAATCGGGTTCTTGAGAATCGCCTCCGGTTATGACGATGGGGCCTTGATATTAACCTGATGAGAAAGCAGGGAGAAAGACAGTCGGCTGTTATCGGATAGCGTTTTATCGGAAGAACCGGACGGCGAAATCGGAAAGACAGGTCAAACGGTTTGGTTGGCGGACCGGGGTCCAACTTGCTCCAGTTGGAAAAGACTGGAGATGGGCCTAGGCGAGGCAACGAAGGACTAAATAAATCAATGCATGAGAAAGCGGAGCGAGTGTGATTTCCCTGCGAGGAGTAGTGCCGAATCGGATTAGATAGAACATGACGAACGATTGATTGTATTCGGGGATGGATTGACAGAGCGCACGGAAATGGCAGGTCATCTTGTTTGTTGCAGGCTCTTCGAGTGACGCCATGGCAATGCAATGCAATGTAAGCTGCGTCCCAAGCACACCAGGCACTCCGCGAGCGGGAGTAGGTGGTATCTCCACGCTTTGAGAGATACGGTAAAACACGTGTGGCGGGACCACACTGCTGGCGAAGCGGAGAACAAGGGGAATGGACGTTCCTTTGGTTGAGGAAGAGAGAAGTGAGGTCAAGGTGGCATTCAAGCGTCGGGTCATCAAAAGACAGACGCGACTTTGGCTTTTGAGCTGAGACCTAAGCTTAGGAGTGCAGCGAAGGGGTACCGTTTCCGTAGGATAGCGTTGGGCGAAAGGCCTGTGAGATTTTTAGCCTCGATAGCGGGGAGGGGTGGTAAAAGGAAAGGAGACTTGACAGGCGCCGAAAGCGTGTTTCCCAAGCAAGGAGAAAGCCACCTAGGCCATTTTGCTCTGACTGGAACCTTGTTTCGCCCCCAACGTTCGAAACTGGGTGGACGGTGAAAACGCGCTGTGGGTGGTGGTGGTTGAGGTGTTTGGAGATAAGAAAGGACTCTAGAATGATGTAAAGTGCTCTGGGTCTGCAGGTTCCGGTGAGGGTGAATTTAAGATGTGTCGTGTGACACCAGGGTGGATGCTGTGCCCGTTCCTTGGGTGGTGACGCCTTGCTAGGCGACATGAACGACGAGGGCGATGTCGAGGACCCAGGAGACAGACTCAGAGAGATAACAACGGAAGAGCCGAGTTTGTGGGATGGAAGGACGTCGGATGTGCAGTGGTACTGGTAGCACGTTTCTGGCGGTGAGAAGGGATCGATTGGGTCGTATCTTGGGGACGAACGTTCCCTTTGCCGTTGTTTGTCAGTTGACCCAGCTCTTTCTCATCCCTGTCCCTCCGCTTCTCCCCCCCATCACCTAGCGCTCTGCTCGTCTTGCTCATCCTCCGACTAGTATATAATCCCAGTCATCGCAGACTCCCCGAACGCTCCCCTTCTGCCCTTCGCTTTTCGAGCCTCCGGTTTCCACCCCCTCCGCTTACCTCCGACCACCGATTTCCGTCCGGACTGGCGCCAACCAACATCCCCGGCTGACAGCATCCATTACACATCTCGCTAAATTTCACCCACCCATAAATTTGCCATCAGCTTCTAGACACAATACCGCCATTAGATATATATCGTCTGGCTAGAGTCATTAAGGTGTGTCAGGCAGTAGCCTTGTTCTCTTTGTTCGTGCCAGCCTATCATCCAGTGCCTGATCTAAAGCCTTTTTCGATCCCTTGACGCCCACCTCATAGTCTTCTGCATGGCACCAGCCCTTCATCTACATGCCGAGCATCCGCCAATACCCACATTAAAGGCACTCAACACCAACACCGACATCCATGTCCGGAGTCGGCACCATTACTTCTCACCACCGTCATCCGCTTCTTCCCAAACACCACACCCGAGGAACACCAGCGATACAGACTCGGCAGAAGAAGACCATTCATCCGAGGACGCACGATCTCCGATGAGTTACACCCTCTACTCCCCGACGTCTGCCAGGTCACCGTCGTCAAGTCTTATCGGCAACGGTCTGCCAGAAAACCAAGCCTCGACCGCCACCGGCGACGCTCCACGGCATTCAGCTTGGCCTCGCTCCAAATCTGTAGCCGATCCCGCAAGCCCCTCGACTTCCACCTTCACCGACGCCCCCTCCTCCTCCTCATCCACTATGACGAGGCCGAGCATAACCCCAACACCTGAGAGCGACGCCGTGGCGTCGTTCGCTTCATCTCCGGTGAAGCACCGATCACGTCAAACTCCCTCGACCTCGACAAATGCCCCTTCATTCCCATCCTCATCAACTGCCTCATCTGGCCGCCCGCAACAGACTGATGCCCCGCCCTCCCCAACGCTATCGGCCTCATCTTCATCCTCTTCGTCGGGGGGTGAATTACCCGCCCCGCATGCCGGTTTAACCTCTCGCCGAAAAGTGGCAGCGAGCATGCAACTCTTCCGGGAGACCGAGCCGTCCGAAGCGTCGTCCTCCTCCACTGGAGATAATGCCCACCCACATCCAGAACCTCTCACTCTGCCACTGTCCTCAGCATCAAGCATCAACGAGTCCCCGTCCCCATGCACTCCCACGCACCCGTCAATGGGCCGTTCCAATTCCCAACAAACATATGCCTTATCTACTTCCTCAACCTCAACCTTAGACTTGCCCACTCTCACTAGAACCAAGGCAGTTCGCCGAGCGAGCGCAATTATTGTCGACGCAGGCAACGAGGTCTTTTCTCCACCCAAACATCCTGCCTCTCCCAACAATGACCGGGACCTTGGAGAGGAAGTCGTTAGAGACCAGGTATTCGTCAAGCGCTCAGATTGGCCCGATAGAGAATCTTCCAGGAGATTGGCTTCAGCTCGTCCTTCAGTATCGGGGGCTCAATCCTCCGTCACCAACCTGAAGCTCCCAATCGCCCAGAGCAGGGCACGCTCATTCGCGTTCGGCGAAGATAGTGGAATCTCAAGAGACCGAGGGAACGCCAAAGGCAAGGAGAGGGACGAGTCGATGTACGATTTACCCGAAGAGCCCGTCGTGGAGACCCCTGCAGCCTCAGCCTCCCGTCCTGTCAAGGTACGGAGAAGGAGCACCGTGTGCGGACCCAGCGGAGATGCTGCTGCGCGTGGGCGACCACGAGAACGCGCCCCTTTGGCTGAAGTTGTCCGGTCGGTGGCGTCTGGAGGGAGCGAGGAGGCCCAGCGGCTAGAACCAACCGGAGAGGACAACGGGAGTGGAACCGATACCGCGTCCAACCTTAACAACCAAAGGAGGCCAAGCGCAGAGGGGTCAAGAAAGCCTAGTAAATCGCATTCGAAGCACTCGAGTCGCGGCGGTTCGCCGACCAAGAGGCCGATTACTGTCCTTGCCGACCCTGTGGAATCGAGGGAAGGAACGCCTGCGTTGGTTGATTCGCGATCAAGGCCCGGGAGCATGAGCTCAGGTGGTTCGGTCAAGACCCCTTGGAGTGCTGCGATCCCGTTAGCCGGGGAGGAGGAAGAGAAGAGTGGTTCCCCGACTCCCGCATTAGGTGCGTTTTTTTTTGCCAGTGATTTACGAGCCTGAATTTGAAATAGTTGGCTGACTGCTCCTCCTTTTGGGACCCTAGCCTCGAAAACCAGTCCATCGGAGACTACTTTCGCCTCAGCCCCTGGTCCGAGCATTCACCGTCCTTTAATTACCAACGACCTACCGCCTCTTCCTCCGACCCCCTTCGGTACCTCTTGGCTATCGTCCGGTGCATCCAATTACGACACCTCAGAGTCCGAGACCTGGTCGAACGCATCGACATATTCCGAAGAATCTATTTCGCAGCGCGAACGATCAAGGTCGAGCTCCCGTTCGACTTCGAGAGCTTCAGTTCACCAAGATGGCGAAGGAACTCCTACCGGAAGCGCTGATGAAGGTCCGGACTCGAATGGCAAGCAGCCTCGGAAACGAAGACATCGCCGGAAGCATCGTCATCATTCGGAGGCCCAACGCGGTGATGAACCGCAGCCTTTAGAGGGACAGGAAGAATACTACGATGCAGAGGAAGGAGAGGACGTTGTAGACGATTCGCCGGTTCTGCCGCCCGTGCCTCTGGAGCCCTTTCGGAATCAGGTTGGGGGTCACAGCTCGATTTACAAGTTTACGAAGCGAGCCGTCTGCAAGGTGAGCGATCCGATTTCTTTAACCCTCGAGGCCTGAAACGCTGACGACATCGTATCGCTCATTCTAGCCCCTCGTGTCTCGAGAGAACTTGTTTTATGAGGCTGTGGAGCGTGAAGCACCTCCTCTATTGGGCTACATTCCCCGTTATCTCGGTGTCATGTTGGTCAATTATCGACGGGTTCGCCGGCCATCTCATGCAATGCAACTTTCCGTAATCGAATCTTCCCGCGCTGCTTCGCCGGGTCCCAATCCTCCGCCACCCACCCCTGCCTCGGACCCTACTCCAGCACCTTCCTCCGAACACCCGGTTCGACCTCCTCTAATCAGGAAAGCTGCATCTGAGGTGGCAGCGCCGTATCACGATCATCATGCTGGCGCCTCGTCACCAACAGCCCGGAACTCGTCCGTACCAGGGGACCACGGTCACTCCTCAGACGACGCGGAACTACCGGAGGTAGCGCTTGACGTCAACAGGCACATCTTGCCCGCGTGGTTGCTTCAGGGCGAGAGACATTCCCATCATTCCGGGAGAAGACATTCGTCATCGCTCTCTCAGGTGGTGTCTGGAGCCAACACTCCTACATCGCGGTCAAGAAGTCATAGGTCCAGTTTGTCCAATTTTGCTATGACACCCGCTCGAGGACCTTCATCAACCAGAGGAGGCATGACGTCTAGCCCTGAACACCCCAGGCCAGCGTTGTCAGACGATGGGCATTTGCTTCCTGGTGGAGAATTGCACCCCCGAAATCCGTCGTCCAGCCGGACTGGTTCGTTCACTTCGAGTCCCCTCGCGCGCAGCTGGGCGATATCCAACGGGTCCAGTCCTGAAAGGCGGGCAAACGAGTCGGATTTCGCCGTGTCTACCTTGACCCCTCCTGATTCGCCTGAACAGACCGACGCTACCCAACCGCCTCCTGATTCCGAGACTCGAGATACCGTGGCTGCTCTTCGACCACTGCCCCCACCTCTTATGCAGCTCGGTGAACCAACGCCCAAGGCAGAATACCCCACTCCAACCGCTTCGCCGACCGGTACACTGCGTCCTGCAGTAGTGGCTAGACGACTTCCCTTGACGCTTTTCCCTTCCTCTTACTCTGGTGATCACTCGATGATGACCCCTCCACCATCCTGCTCCCAATCCTGCTCCCAAGAGACCAAGTTCTTTGGAGGAACTGGATCCACCACCGTCAACACCAAGCTGAAGGATCACGTCTTTGGAACGTTGTTCAAGCACTTCCGTCGAAACCGCAACAAGCTGCGCTTCCGAAATGATTATGGGCACGAGGGTGACGATGAAGGTGATCACGCTGGTCAAGGTCGCACACTGTCGCGGACGCTTTCTTTAGAAGAAGGTGAAGTTCCAACACCAAGGAGACGCTTCATCAGGAGACGTGCTGGAGAGCCGCAGGTGCAGGTTACTGTACCCTGCACGCCCTTCGAGGAAACTTCAGCCGAAGGAGGTCTACGGCGGGTCGCAAGCGAGAGCCAGATTGTCCCCGCATCTCTGCTTCAGCGGTTAGAAGAGCACAGTCGGCAGCTTTCAGAGTCTGGTCATGATACCGACAACGAAGAACTCCGAATGGGTCGGCCGAGCCAAAAGACGGACGCTGGTCTACTCTTCAGTGGTGCTGGACGGCCTGATTCGACGTCACCCAAGCAGAGTCGAAACCCGAGTGTTGGTCCAGGCTTGTTCCATCCCGAAACCGGTTTCCCCCTCGAACGGGCCGTGTCGCAACAGGGAACCGCCTCACCGCCCGAACCGGCCGACGCGTCGATCAGTCGTCAGGAACACTTCATCCTCCTTGAAGACTTGACGGGACGATTGAAGAACCCTTGCGTGTTGGACTTGAAGATGGGTACGCGTCAGTATGGGATCGATGCCACAGCTGCCAAAAAGAAGAGTCAGCGGAAGAAGTGTGACAAGACCACCAGCCGGTCATATGGTGTTCGTATTTGTGGGATGCAGGTGAGGTCTTGGAAGAGCCCGTTTATCGCGCATAATTGCTAACGATCTTGTAATATCTCAGGTTTGGGACAACGAATCTCAGGCCTACACGACCCAGAACAAATACACCGGCAGGGAGATCCGCAGCGACGAGTTCCAACCAGTCTTGGGCTCGTTCTTCCGCGATGGTGAAAGGCTTCTTGTCTATCACATTCCGGTCGTCCTGCAAAAGCTTTACGGCTTAGCACGCCTCATCTACCGCCTCAAGGGCTACCGATTCTACGGATGCAGTCTCCTCTTCA
Source organism: Tulasnella calospora MUT 4182 (assembly GCA_000827465.1). NCBI lineage: Eukaryota > Fungi > Basidiomycota > Agaricomycetes > Cantharellales > Tulasnellaceae > Tulasnella > Tulasnella calospora. Next base: position 39,379 of record KN823219.1, read on the forward strand.
TCTACGATGGTGACAAGGAAACGCAGGAACAATACAAGGGTGCGGTTGATGCCCCAAGCTCGAGGTCAAAGCGTGGAGAGTCCTTGGATCGTCGCCGAGTGGACGTGCATGGCAAGTTCCGACCGACCCTCCGACGTACTGCCAGTGAAGATTTGCTTGCCGGTCCCATCGCTAAGCGTTGTCACCGAGGACGCAAAAAGCGAGGCGAAGTCACCATCCGTATCGTCGATTTCGCTCACACCACGACCGGCCGCGACTACGCCCGCATGGATGGCCGAGACGACATTCCAGAAGAAGTGCGCAACCCGACTGACAAAGGGTACAGAGCCGACATCGACCCAGAAACCGGCTTGCTTTACGCTCGTTTCCCCCCTCACCACCCCGAAAAGCCCGATCTTGGTTTCCTGTTCGGCATCATGAACCTTTGCAAGACTTTGGAGGGCATCTACAATGAGGAACGGACCAAGCGCTTCAAAGCTGCCCGGGAAGGCCAATCCGTCGAGCAGTTGAGCCCGTTGTCATATAACAGCAAAGACATCTTCAGTGCGATCTTCGAAACTGATGATCCCTCAAACGACATCGACCCCGGTATGCTTTCTACATGATTGAACATCTACATATGTTTTTTACGTTATTCCTTCTGTTGTTTCGATGTGAGATCCCCGCTCTTGTATGCGTCTTTGGGGTTTACTGTCTTTCTTTCTTTGCCATTTCCGTATTTTATTACACTGTAGCATAATCCCAATATGACACTCGTTTCTGATTCATGTGAAGACCAGATCGCGAAATAAAATAGAGAGTACAAAAAGGGTCCGTCGGAAGGAAAGTTCAGCGGTGGGAATGGTCAAAGCGCGACAGAAAAAAAAATTGCAAAATATCATAGCACCTGGTTGTTTCGATCAACCGACCTCTGGGTTATGGGCCCAGCACGCTTCCGCTGCGTCAAGGTGCTTGACAAGAAAAGTGGACCCCTTAATTTTATAGATAGCATATATCAGGCTCCCAAGGTATATCTTCTATCACCCAGATGAAACATTTTAAGCATCAACTACTAGTCGCAAAAAACTTGTATACAGGAGGGGCAAGCGAACCACCCGGAACCCATCAAAATTGTCACCCCTCGCGCACCTCCAACCCACCGAGGTCATTGAATGATTCATGAATGACGGTTCGGGGGTAGTACCACCAGGACGTTACACCTGAAAACTAAAGCCCAAATCCATAGAATGAGTGGCGGTGCCCCGACCGTGAGTTAAATCACCTGCCTTTCTCGACCAGCTTTGTGTACGACCATCGAGTAGCCAATGAGAATCAGAACGGACCGGATATAAAGCTTAATTAGTCACTCGCCAGCACGTCCCCTTCTGCGACCTGATGCGCCTCTTCGGGCTTTTCGGTCTCTCCATCAAAAAGCTCTCTGGGCGAGTATTCCAATAGTTCCTCCGGGGTCATCGGAAGCTTGGTATGGCCGCTGAAGGAGGAAGGAAGGCCGTCTGGCCCACGAAGGTCTTCCAGCTGCATCCGCTCGTCGCGGATGTCGTGTTCCACTTGCAAGAGATCACCAGGATTGGTGCTGGCCTCCTTTCCTGACACCCTCCCACGGACGGTGTACGTCAAGCAAGCTATCTTGCTCTGGAAGCCCAATGGCTCTCCTGCTTTGCGGATGAATGACATTTGCGATAGTGCCATGGGGGGAATCTCCTCGACCCCTCCGATAACCTCGAATGGATCTTCAAGATAGTAGACGAGTTGCTTGGGTGTATTTTGCGGGTTGGAGGCCCAGTACTGCAATATCTGCTGGAGGTCGGAAAGCTCCTGGGTAGAATTGGCGGGAGGGGCCGGAACTCGCCTAATGATGTCGTATGCGAGGGCAACCCTAAACCCAGATTCGATAGGTGTGACCCCCACGAAGCAATCTTGGAGCCAGGCAACGTAGTTATATCTTGAGCTTGAAGTTGAATCAACAACGAATGTTTCTTGTCTTCGTCCATGCCGAGTCGTCACCTGTCCGCCGTTGAACGTGTTGGGAAGAACGACCACAACGGTGCCGGCCACTTCGGGGGAAGGATTGCAGTAGATAGCCGTTGCTGGACTGAATATCGAGATGCGTCAGGCAATAGGGTCTCGTGGAAAGCAGTGCCCAGGACAACTCACGTTCCATGGCGCGACAGGAGCAGACCCGGCAATCGGAGATCGAAAACGTCCTGCACATTCAATCGTTGCAGGATTCCGTCGACTTTCGCTTTCCATCTGAGATCGTTGATGACGATCTTCGGTGCTGGGAGAAAGGCTTCGTGTGCTAGCGTCTCTCGATGTGCTTGCTCGAACTCGGGTGGATGCTTGTAGGCGTGCTCGGACTTGAGGGTTGCAAAGCACTCTTCTGAAACCTCATGAGGGAGTGCTCCAAAGTCTTTGATCTCGATTCTTGGGTCTACTTCGTCGCCGAAAGGGCCTCCTGCGCCGTGGAACGATGCGAGGAGGACGGATCCATCATCTGGGCTGTTTTCAAGGGCATGCACGACAGCCGCCTTGGCGCGGTTATATTGAGCTCTACGTTGGTGGGCTCAAGGTCTCGAACTTACCTTCAACTCTGGGGTGTTTGAAATCGCGAGAGCCATTGGTTGGACGACTAGGACGTACACTGATTGTTGGTGGGAGGAAATTCTAATGTTGACAGCAGTGGGGGGAGCTGCCTTTTTTGCCTGGGCGAGCCTTATGAGAGGCATCAGATAGAATGTCTGTGCGCTGCGTCACTATAATACGGGTGGCTTAGGCATGCAGGCTTGAGTATGGACTCCCCGGAACCCATAAGCCTGAGGACCAAAGACGACGAGCAATCTCGATGGAGGCGAGGGCGGAGGAGCAGGGGGTCTACCAACAACTCTGACGGGAGATAGTCCCCCAAAAACTGAGGGATTTTGGGAAAACTCGGAAGATAGTTCAGAGTCGAGGTGCGCTGCTGTCCGCCTCGTGCCGTGTAGCTTTACATGGTATACTTCGAGGGGCTCGGACCTCATCGAATCAACCCTGGCTAGGTTTGTGTATGTACGCCGACGGTAATATCGGCCTTCACCACGACCAGTGCAAGCTCAAGCAGAAACGGCGTTCAAATACCCAGCTTCCAATACATACATACAACTACAATGAAATAGCAGACCAAAGGCTTAGGCAGCAGTGAATAAACGCTTGGTGTATCTGGGGAGAATCATGGTTAGTGTACCCTTTGGCCTTTGGGTGCTGGACTTCCGAATGACTCACGAGTTCAAACCATGCACTCCACCCTCTACCTGAGCGCTGGCAGTGCGCATCTCAAAGCGAACGTCCCCGGATAGTACACGCTCCCTTAACTCTGTCACGCTCCGAACGCCGATATCCTGCAAACTATGCTGCACTCCCACATGCAAGTACGGCAGGAAGTGTACCATCGAGCCCTTGTCGGCAACGTCTCCCGAGACACCCTGAGCGACCTTGACTGCGGAGGATTCGGAGAAGTAACGAGAAGTGGCGGCGTTCTCTACGATCGCGCTTGGTTTGGATCCAGGGTGCAGAGCGTTCTTGGGGGCAGCTGGCTTGCCCTTTGACCCTGTCGGGGAGGTTTTGCCTTGTTCCATCGCTTCCTGTAGTGGCGATGAGTCAATTGTAAGCAGACGTCGGGCCTACTGAGTAGTCTCCACCTACCAAGCTACCCATCCCACGGTACGTCTTGACACGCTTACCATCATGCCAGAAGTATTCTCCCGGGGCCTCCGTCGTACCGGCCAATAATCCACCCATCATAACCGAACCGGCACCAAGGGACAGGGCCTTAACGATGTGTCCAATATTCGAGATGCCACCATCGGCAATTACGGGCACGCCAAACTTGTTTGAGAACTCCGCGACGGCGTAGACGGCAGTCGCCTGAGGCCGCCCAACAGCCATGACCTCCTGGGTAATGCAAATACTACCGGAACCCATGCCAACTCGCAAAGCATCGGCACCAACAGCAATCAACTCGGCCGCTTGGTTACGAGTGACAACGTTTCCAGCAATAACTTCGAGTTTCGGGTAAGTCTGCTTGATCCACTTGATCATTTCGATCTGGTACGTCGAGTTACCCTGACTCGAGTCGAGGACGACGATATCCAAACCAGCCTCGACCAAAAGCGTCAGACGGTCCCTGTCTGCTGGGCGAGTTCCAATGGCAGCGGCAGCATAGAGTTGTTTCGATTCGGGGACTTTTGAGGCGAAGGGGTAGTTGACGGTTTTGAGGAGGTCGGAGCGGGAAAGGAGAGCGACGAGACGGCCTTCAGCGTCGACGACGGGCAACTTGCCCTTCTTGGACTGTCGGAGAACATCGTTGGCTTCGATAAGGGTAGTCCCGGCTGGGGCCGTAACGACGTCGGTGGTCATCGCGTCCGAGATGAGCTCATCACCATCACGGAACTGAACGTCTCGCGAGGTGATGATGCCAAGGAGTTTGCCGCCCAGTGCACCGGTATCTACGCGTAGAGGGAGAAAAAGAGCGTTTCAGCACCTTATCGCGGTAAAAGTAGCAGCAGGGTTGGTGGGGGAGGTATCAGGGAAAATCATCCGCATTATAGACCCGGAGAAGGTCCCTCAGCAGAAAGAGCATTGAGACATAATAAATGATTGATCATCATCAAAGACGAGTACACATACGTCGCGTGCGCCATGAACAGCAGCAACGACAATGCAGACTCTCAGAAGGATAATGGAGAATTTGCGCTGACTCACCCGTTATAGGTATGCCGCAGAAACCGAGCCGCTGCTTGACTTCGAGGACATCACTCACGCGATGCGACGGAGAGAGAACGACCGGATCATTAATGAAACCGTTTTCGTGTCGCTTTACAGCGCCGACCATCGCCGCCTGCTCTTCTGCAGTTTGGTTGTGATGAATGACACCAATACCGCCAAGGAGCTAGTTTCGCGCATCGAATGGTCCAATGTGCCATAGAAGAGGGGAATGCACGAGAGACGATAGAACGATGTGAATCAGTTCAACTGGTCCAACATAGCAGGTGGGTGGATTGGGGGGGATACACTCAGCCGAGGAGCTCGTAGATACCAACTGGGGCAGGAGGAAAGGCGCCCAAAGCACTCACCGCCATGTGAATAGCCATCTCCTTCTCCGTCACCGTGTCCATGGGGCTACTGATAAACGGAGTCTTGAGAGTCACATTCTTCGTAATGCGAGTCTCGGTGACCACGTCCGAAGCAGGGAAGTCGATCTTGCCAGGCAAGAGGAGGAAGTCGTTGTAAGTCAAACCGCCATGAGTCTGCGAGTCGAGAAGCTCTTGGATAGAAAGGCCGTCTTTGCGGTTATAGCTAGCGAGGTGCTCAAGAGCTTGTGATGGATCGAGATACTTGGAAGAGGATGCGGCGCCGTTGGTGGTGACTGCAGGTGCCATTGGGATGGAAAGGGTGATGTGCGGGGGGAGAGGGTAGTTGAGATCAAAATTTCAGAGGCCCCTGCTTCTTCTGGCTTTATCAGACACCACGGGTTCAAGCTCCGACGGCTCTTCTTTCCATCTCATGACTGACCCTCAAGGTCTTACGTCCCAAATGGCAGCAATGAGGACTAGGTCGTACATGCGATAAGCGAAACGGGAATGTACGTAGGGTAAGATGTGCGTAAATTGGTCGGATCTGGACGTGAAGGACGACGCCAAATTACAGATGTTCGGGGCTCATGACTGAGAAAGTGCAGCGTTCCACGAAGGGTCAATTACCATATAATAAAGATAACCAGGAAGGGGCCGCTTGAGTATGGAGTTCCGATCACTTGCGTGTAGATTTCAAGTTGGCGTACATTCGAAGGGTTTCGAGCACGCGAGGGATGACGAGCTTGCCCACATCCCGACCCCAGAGAACGTCTAAAAGATCGCAATAATCAGCACAGGTTCTCATCGCAGTTATTAACAATCTAGGATCACGCACCTAGATGCTCATGTCCAGGGACCTGTATGGGAAAAATGTTTGGGTCAGCTCTGATCTAGATTCCGTTCTAGCACCAGCTTACAGGGTATGCCACCGTGTGAGAGGGAAGCTCTCTTAGCATCGTATCAATGTCAATCAGCGTATCATTGTCACCATACAGGAGAACAATGGGCGTCGAGATGTTCTTGGTGGGGAATCTCGCTGGTGCGTACGCATATGTGCGGACAAATGTGTTGGG
>KN823220.1:0-26062 GCA_000827465.1 Tulasnella calospora MUT 4182
GATATCGGAATCAGCAGCTGGGGCGGGATTCGACTTAATCCCGATGAACGAAGCAGGTATGGTGAGAATACAACGCATTTAGCGGCTGTAGCTTAACTGTGGGCCATAATCTAGGGCAAAGACTGTATGCGCATCTCGATATCCTGCGGAAGGTTACTCTGGTTCCATCCCAGCCGCGTACCAACGGGCTTTCGGTGAGCAAAAATTTTCTTGTGATATAGGTACAGCTAAGGTAAATTACTTATAACTGATATTTCTATTCTACCGTAAAGCTTTTCCTTGAACCGCTTGTATCGTGAGGAGATGCGGAAGCCTGAAGGAACGCCGGATTAACGCAGCTTGCACCTGAATTACGTATACCCTTGAAGGCGTTTTGCAGATGCTCATAATATGGAGACGTAGATAAAAATGATATTTGACGAGTAACAACTACGACAACATCGTGGTGAATATTTCACGAAAGAGTAGAGCGGCCGGAGACGGAAAGAGTGAGGGTTTGAAGCGACCGGCGTGGCCGAAGGGCAAGCCCTCCGCAGGGAATCGCGTGGTATTCAGCCACCCCAATAGACTCTCCTCTACTGCGATCCATCAACGCAGCGAGAAGCTGAGCTCAAATCGGACTTCTACAGTTTCCAGAGCTGACATCCTTCTGTTTCGCCGGATTTACGAAATGGGCTGCAAATCTGCCACGAGAACCGAGGAAGACTCGGACTCGCAGTGACTGTGCAACATCAGGAAAAAAGATCGAAGGTCCGTAGCCCTACCGTGCGTCCATAGCACCCATAGCGCCGTAGTCTTCCCCCCAAATCTGTAGCGTCAGTAGAGTTAGTATATCCTCTCTGTACTACTTGGTTGATGTATTAGAGTCATATATACTGCATTATAGAACTCCATATTCCTTACTTGGGCATATTATAGCCGGGGTGGTGCCTTGTCGGGTGGGCGGTTGGGCGCACTGGCTAGTCGAGCTGACCATTCCAGGATGCACATGGAGAGAGGGTATCATTCTCATTATAAATTAGACAACAAGAGAAACGAGATAAAGGCTGTTATAGGGTGGTTTCTAATCGAAGTCCATACGGAGTTCCGCATCCGTCGTTGCAGCGGCCGCTGCCTTTTGCGCAGCTCTTGCATTCCTACGCTCCTGACCATAGCGCACCGCATCGGCTTTGTGGGCTTCAGTAAGTGTTGTTGCTAGTTTTTGCTTCTTTGTCAGATCAAAGGGTTCGCTGAAAACCCAATCGCAAAGTCAGTGCTGGCCGAAAAGGATTGGCATCGAAGAGACAATCTCAGACCCACCTAAGATCCTCCCAAAGTTCCTCTCCAAGTCCTTGGAGAAAAAGGGGGTCCGCCTCGTTGAGCGCATTGAGATTAACCAGATGAATTTCGTAAATGGGCTGATACACTTCGCTTGAGAACATAAGCGGCTTATGCGAGCCGCTCTTCCACTCGTCGAGGCACATGCGGATCTTAAAAAAGAGCAGTTAGATCTTTGTGCTTGGTACAAGGCTCGGGGCAGCACTCACAGCGGTGAAAACAAGGGCGACAGTCTCGGGTCGGATAGGATCGAAGAACTGGCTGAAAATCACGCCGTCGTCGGTTGGTTTGCTGAAGAGGCAGGACTTGAGAATCTTGTAACATAGAGGGTGATAGTATGCTCCTTTCAGCTCTCCTGGTACCTGTCAGAACAGCATGAGTTGCAACTTTGCAAGGGACAAACATCGACGGGAATGGTGTGGAGTGTACAAACCTCATAAATATAAGAGTCGTGCTCAACTAGTGACACGTAGTTTCGCCGATTTCGTTGCTCCAGGCGAGGACGATCATCAAACCCATATGCATCTCCCGTGCGTGCTCGGGCAGCGTCCTTGAGTCTGCCGCGAACTTGAGGTGCGGCTCGGCGGATCTGGCAACATGTTAGCATCGGAGCAATTAAACGGTGCCGGACTTACGATTGATATATACTTGACATCAGAAGGCGTAACTACATGGGGTCGATCGGCCTTCGCTAGGCGGTAAGCGTCTCCGGCTAGGTTGATGGACTCATCGACGGATGGCATCGGGTTCTCAGAGAGTACCATAGAACGCATATATCCCAGGCTGTGGTTCAATAAGGATTCGATATCTTCATCGTAATCCGCGGCCTTCGGCTGCGGTTTCTTCATCTTCTTGGCATTCCGTGCTGCCCGTTTCTTCGGCCTCTCCGTTCCATCATCCTGCAAATCATCGGCGCCAATATCAGCGCCATCAGCATCAACGTCCACGCCCTGCTTATCCATATCCATTCCACCCGCTTCTTCATCAACATCGTCACCGATCTCGCTCGGGACATAGGCATCGGCCGCATCGCTCGCCCCATCCTCGTCATTGTCCTGCCAGCCCCGGACTTGACCTCTAACCCCTTCACCATCCATCTCTGCACCCTCCAAGTCGTCCTCTAAACTGCCACCGGAAGGAGGTTGTGCGTCCTCTTCTGGGTCATCTTCCCATTGGTGTTGTGCAGGGATCGCGCGGGAGATCATTGCGGCTGACGTTACCGAGCTTCCTGGCGCGGTTGAGGGTTGAGAAGCGGAGTATTGGGTAAGAGCAAGGCCGAGGCGATGGTTGGATGGGCGGGTATGGATGGTGTTCTCAATCGGAGCTAGAGGCCTTCGGCGAGCTGGGACTTTAGCAGTTGGTGTTGAAATAACGACCTTGAATGGACGGGATTAGACTGTATCAGATAGCAGCAGCTGATTACACTAACCTTTGGAGTTCCTGCAGCGACAGCTTGACCTAAGAGTTGGTTTACAGGTGAGTGGTCAGGTCGGTGGCCAGGTCGGTGGCCAACAAGCAGTAATCAACTCGTACCTCGAGAATTCATGCCCGCATTGCGTGTGCCTATACGAGAGCGCCGTGCTTGTTGAGCTTCATGATTTTCGGAGGAGACTGTGGGGTTAGAACCGCCGGTGAGGCTCGGCAGAGCAACAAAAAATCACAAGTGAACTGTGACCCACCCGAGCGAAGAGCGGCTTGGGATGGCCTTTTAACACGTCCGGCACGACTGACAGCTGGAGCCGCTGCTGCTGCTGCTTCCGAGCGAATAGGGGCCATTAATTGAATGAACAAATGGGTGGATGGAGAGAGAGAATGGGTTCGTTTTGGGGGGCGACATGGCAGGTGATGGGAGTTGGTTTTATCGTTAAGTTGGACTGAACAAACACTTACAATTTCACCTTCGTTCCCCTCTCTCCCTCCACACCCTCACCGCACAAGTCCAGAACCATCAGCCGCTCACTCAGCAACCATCATCTATCCGTCATCTTGTCCTTTCTGGGGTTGAATCGGCCGACAGTGGTGAGTCTCTGGTCGATCCGAACAAGGCCCATTTTTGACTGAACTGCACTAGCAACTTTGCCGCCATGCTTCTAGCGCCAGCAGCAAGCCGAAAAAAAAGTGATCGCAGACAGAGATTGGCGTCGATCCGGTGATTTCATGGTCCAGTCACCGCTCTAGCCCATCGGTCTGGTCTGCCACTTAACGATTTCACTGGAGCTTGACCATTCTGAGGAGTTCAATTTCGACGTTGTCGCGGCAACGCCAGCGGTGAGCAGGTTTTCAATGGATGAAACAGGTACTGTGCCAAGTCAATCAGCTCTTTTGACAAAATTTTCCGTTGCTGACATGTACATTAGTCTCTCGCTTCGGCCGATCTGCACATTAGCCATTTCTGTGTACCAAGTTCTTTCGGGGTCACCGTTTGCAGAGCGACTCTGCCTCGTTCGCTTTCTTCCCCTCATCTCTATCTCAATACATCGTGTATCCCAATGCCGCTTGTCAAGTGTCAGTATTGCTCGCGGAAGGTTGAAGAAAGGACTCTCATGCGGCACTATTCTCAGACAGGGTGCCTTCAACAAGCCATGGCATCGTCTCCCTCAAGAACAAAATGTCCCCGTCGCCGTCACCCTCGGCATCTTTCACTTGCCCACCCTCCATCTGAATCCCAACCAGAGACCAATACCCACGCCCCTTCACCACCTTCTGAACTAGAGGAGACTACTCCGAGCGCCGGGGAGAGGCTCCCTTCTCATTCCGAGTCCACACCTGGCCCTCGTGTCCGATATCCTCGCGTCTGTTTGGAGGAAGTACCTGATGAAGGTGACTTCCCGGTTCACCATCATGTTACCGATGTCCACCCAACCGCTGGACACACACTGCCAGGCATTTTCGAGACTACTTGGGAGAGGTGGAGAGCAAAGGAAGAGAAGCAGGGGACTCCGCCATGGGGCGAGTTCCAGTCACTGGAGGACTGGACTTTTGCGAGGTTTCTCATGAAGAGTGGGCTATCACAGGAGAAGATTGATGAGTTGCTTCATCTTGAAGTGGTCAGTTCCACGTTTTTGCCCGTTCAGTCTCACTTGGAATTCATTTTAGTTTGCTTCTTAGATCTCCAACCGCACTCGACCACCTTTTCGCAACAAATACGAGTTTTTCAAGAAGATTGATGCGTTACCCAGAGGACCAGGCTTTACATGTGAGACGGTCTCAATTATCGGTGATGTCCTGGATGCAAACGGGGCTCGGCTGAAGGAGAAGGTGGAGCTGTGGCTACGCGATCCCGTGGAGTGCGTGCGAGATTTAATGGGCAAAGTGACGCTACGGAATGCCATGAACTATCGGCCAATGAAGGTTTATACTGGAGAGGATAGGAAGACACGTATCTTTGAAGAGATGTGGACCGGAGAGTGGTGGTGGGATATCCAGGTTCGTCATTTTGGACTTAGCCATGCGCGACTGTTGCTGATGCATTTTGGCGAGTAGGACAAACTCCCCAAAGGTGCAACAGTAGCCCCTATCATTCTCGCGTCCGACAAGACCCAGCTGTCCACTTTCGGAGGGGACAAGACTGCCTACCCCGTGTACCTCACTATCGGCAACATTGCAAAACACGTTCGACGGCAGCCTTCACAGCGTGCCACCGTTCTCCTCGGATATCTCCCTGTCCCTGTCCTCACCTGCTGCTCATCCACAACCTGACAGCTCAAGAACTACGAGGTTTTTCACGCATGCATGGCGCGCTTGCTCCAACCGATGATCCGTGCGGGAAAGAAGGGCGTTCCCATCACTTGCTCCGACAGCCGAAAGCGACTTGTATTCCCTCTTTTAGCCGCCTACTGCACAGACCACCCAGAGCAGTGCTTAGTGGCTTGCTCTCCGGAGAACCGCTGCCCGAAGGGAACCATCGCTCGCGAGGATTGTGGGGGGCTTCGGACCTGCTGGGGTCGTGCACCAGAAGTTACTCTTGCTGCTCTTCAAGAAGTCGTTGATGCCAAGACCACGACGGAGCGGCGTGAAGTCGGAGGGCATTCGGGCGGTTTTTGAACCTTTTTGGAAGGACCTGCCGCATTGTGACATATTCTCATCACTTATGCCAGACATCCTTCATCAACTCCACAAGGGTGTCTTCCATACGCACTTGGTCGCATGGTGTGACAAGCTAATGGCACCGGGCGAGTTGGATCATCGATTCATGTCCATGGCAAGCCATCCCGATCTTCGTCACTTTTCAAAGGGGATTACAACCATCAAGCAGTGGACGGGGAAAGAACAGAGGGCGATGGAGCGGGTCTTTGTGGGTGTGGTAGCCGGGGGTGTTAACGATGATCGTGTCATTGTTGCTGCCCGTTCCCTCCTTGACTTCATCTACCTTGCCCAAGTCCCTTGCCATACATCCGAGACCGTCACCCAGATGACGGACTGCTTGAAGGACTTTCATAAGAACAAAGCAGTCTTCTCGGAGAACGGAGTTCGTGGCGACTTCAATATCCCTAAGCTCCATTCCCTCGTACACTATGCGGACTCGATTGTTGCATGCGGGGCAGCTGATGGCTACAACACGGAATATCCCGAGCGTCTCCATATCGAATACGCAAAGTTGGGATATCACGCTAGCAACAAGCGGGAGTATCAAAAACAGATGGTGACTTGGCTGGAACGGCAAGAGGCCGTCGATATATTCGATTCCTATGTCACTTGGGCAACCCTTCTTCCGACTTCTGCACTTTCAAACCTCCATCGACTTGAGGCCCTAGACCATCTTGAAGACTCAGATCAAGAGATTGAAGATCCGAAGTTTATTGCAACGGGTTCAAGTGCTGAAGGCAAGTCCTCAACATATCGGCACACCAGCATACGCATAGCCAAGCGAGCGCCACTCCTCGACATCCCCATTCCCGTTATCCAACAGCACTTTGGGGCTCCAGATCTTGTCTCATGTCTTAATATCTATATCCTCCGCCTCCGTGCATCCCATCCATCGCTTCGAGTATTCCCTATTAGTCCAGTGGATGCCTTGAATGTGTACAAGCGAGCAACACTTGTTGTTCCTCCTTCAGCGCTGGGTATTCCTTTTTGGGAAGATCGGATTAGGGCTACACCTGCTAAAGTCGAAAAGGTCCTCCCCAGGCTTGGTATGCGACCGTTCTTTGACACAGTGCTTGTTAAAACCCCTGCTCGTACGTTCGCATTCTAACAACTTCTGTGTATGTACTTACGCCTTTACATTAGGTTCAAGGTATCGTTACCGTGTTGCAAGAGTTCGCGTTATATTTGAACTACCTGTTTATGTGGCTACCCTCGATCCTCAACCAACCCTCGCTTATGTGGAGTGGTTCACCGAGTTCAAGGCCACCCACCACCCGTCGCGCATGTTCGAGGTATCGAAGGTTTGGCGGCAAGACGGTCAGCCCCTGAGTGAAGTTATCTCTCTGAGTCAGGTGGTTCGAAGCTGTCATCTGATTCCAAAATGGATTGACGATTTGCAAGCACCCCTTGACTTTCCTGTAGACATGTTTGCGGATTTTCTTGTCAACGACTTTCTCGACCTCCATGCATACTTTTCTCTTTAAGTTATTACTTGTATTTTGTAGCAAATTTACACCAGTTCAGCAGCCTCCTGCGCTCTGGAGAGCTACCAACGCTACTGAAAATGGCCAACGGACAGAGCTGCACAGAGTTCTACTGACAGACAAAAGGTAGTCTATAGAGTACTATGTATAATCAGCCGTACTACAGATACACTGTATTGAACAGTATTCGGGCGCATCCTATGATGCGGCAGTATGACTCCGTAGCGCAATTAGGACACTACGGGTCCGATCTTTTTTCCTGATGAAGACACCTCGGGCGAGTGATGCCGCTCCGAAAGAACGAGAGTCGTCTCTCTTTGGCGTGGGCAGCCTTGCCTCAAAGTCGGGCTTTCCACCAGATTTTGCATTGGATGAAACAGCTATCCTTTCGAGAAATGCCGTTTGCCGGCCGCAGTGACGCGTTTCGTGGGCCCAGAGCTGACGTAGGTTGTTTACTGCTTGAGGTCATCGGGTCCGGTTCTCGGAGGTCGTCCATTTCCTTTAGCTCGGCCGTGAAATAACCCTGTCCCGTACGCTCATCGTGGCAGCATTATTAACAATGAGTCTGCGATCCCCATCCCTTCAACGCATTCCCCATACTTCCGCTGACAATGAAGGTGGGTTGAGAGACAGCCTAACGGAGAGGATCTCCGTGAAGATGGCCCTTTGCCCGCGGTATGGCATTGCAGCGCTGCTCTCTCCGATGCGGTCGCGTGAACATACTTCCGATGACATTAACTTTGGTGCACTTGCCGGTCCGCATGCCGAAGCCCTTTAGGCTCGCGAACTGCGCCGCTGCCCTTGCTCAATCGGGTCTGTGATCTCGTCGAGTTCCCCGTCGGCTTCAAGTGCTTTGCACCACAATCGTTTTGGGGGCAAGCAAACCTCTCAAGCTCGCCCTCTCCAATCAGGACCGCATATCTCTGTCACGTAGAGATAATCGGAGCGCTCATGGCGGCAAAGGGTGCGTAATGAGCACCCATCTAGATTTCGCGTTCGCTTCGCCCTTAACTCACCCCCAGACACTCAGAGCCAGGCCAACTTGAATTCCGAGGAGAGGATGCGACTGAGTGTGAGAATTTTATAAACGCTGTCGCCAGACATGCACTCTCTGTCGGCAAGCAACGGGACGATCAATGGGTAGCCGACTTTGCCTCCTCGTGCTGTACGCACAACGCCATCCGGTGGTGGAACTCCCTCAACGACGAAACCCAGGGGAGTTGGAAATTATTTCGAAATGCAATTTTAGCTAGGTATCACCCTTTATTCCACGGGAGGGATGGGGAAGAGGCCGAGGAGTTCATCCGCATGGTCCACGAGCGAGCGTTTGACGAAGGAAAGCTGAACGACAATAACTGGCTCATCACGTTCGCTTTGACGTGTTTTGCTGGAGACGCCTTGCGATGGCATGCGTTGCTGGAGCCTAGTATTCAAACTGATTGGATCAAACTCCGACAGGCCATCTTGGCGCAATATCCTCGCGATTCTCAAGGGATCTTGCCCAAGTACATATTTGTTTCGTCTTCGCCCGGACTCTAGACCACCTGATTGATTGCACCAATTTACATAGTCTGATACCTACACCCGCAGCAGCGGCAGCGGCAGCGGCCCCACCTGTAGGTATTACAGCCCCTGCCCCAAGAAGAGGTCGGATCCGTGTGACGAAAGACCGCGACCCCAAGAAATATTACATTGGAGATTCCTATATAATGGATGTTTACATTGGTATCTCAAAATTGGATTTTGGAGTTTTGACGGTGGAGTGGGACTGGCCCTGTAGCGACTTGCAGGCTCTAACTATTCGCGGTGCGTGCGACAATAAGAACTGGAAGTTTCTCTGTACGATGTGGTACTGATATAATTCCTTTTGCGTGTCAAGATTCGTGGCCTGGGTATGATGCGATAGGAGCACGACAGGTTGGTTCTTTTGGGTCAGTGTTTGATCCTGCGTCGTCGGACCAACTAAAGACTGAATAAAGGTCGACTTGATTGAGCAGTAAGCTAAACCTGACGCCTATGTGGAGAGAAGTTGGGATGGGACCTAGCCTTAGCGGGACGACCACCACCGACGTGTTCAAGGGTTGGAAGATTTCCGAATCGGTATCCAGCCAGAAGCCAGGATTTGACTTGATCCCAATGAGCGAAGGAGGTATGGCCAAGAGGCGACACATTGTGGTGAAAGTAGCTGATTTGAAGTGCTCAGGGCAGAGATTGTATGCGCAACTTGATAAACTGCAGAACATTATTTTAGTTCCATCAAAGCTGACTACCAATGGGGTTTCGGTGAGCACAATTTATCTTGTGATACAGCTACAGCCAAATGTAAAGTACTTACCACTGATAAATTCACTCTATGATGAAAGCTTTTCCTTGAACCGCTTGCATAGTGAGGGGATGCGGAAGCTTGAAGGAGCGACGGATCAACGCAGCTTGCCCCTGAATTATCTATACTCTTGAAGGCATTTCGTAGATTCTCTTCTTAGGGAGGCATAAAAATGATATTGAAGAGTAACAACTATGATGACATCGTGGTGAATCTTTCACGAATGAGGAGAACGGCCGGAGATGGAGAGAGTGAGGGTTTGAAGAGGTTGGGGTGGCGGAAGGGCAAGCCCTCCGCAAGGAATCGCGTGGCATCCAGTCGTTCCCTGTCATCCCAGTAAACTCTCCTCTACTGAAACCCCTTAACGCAGCAACAAGCTAGGCTCAAATCGGACTTTTACAGTTTCCACAGCTGACATCCTTCTGTCTCACCGTATTTATGAACTGGGCTGCAAAATTGCTACGAGAGCCAAAGAAGACTCGGACTCGCAGTGACTGTGCAAGGCATCTCGGGCGAGTAACGCCATTTCCAAGAAAAGGAGGCGGCGTCAAATTCGGACTTCCAGCCGAGTCTCACGTTAGTTGGAACAGAGATCCCTTACGAGGATCGTCGTTGGTTCGCCGCAGTGACTGGCGCCTGCATTAGCTTGTTTATTACATACGGCCCATTGAGCCCGATCCTCGGGGACGTTCCGGAACTCATTACGGTCAATTCCCCGGTCGGCTATGGACCGATCCGGGCTCGTATATTCCCAATGGCAGGAAAATTAACTATTTTTGGGTTCCTAAGTCTTCATCATGTTACGCTAGCTATAAAGAAGGTTGGTCGGGGGCTACCTAACGGAGGGGAGCCCCGTGATGACAGCGCTCTGCCAGAGGTATGGCATCTCAGTGCCGCCCTCCCCGATGCTATTACATTGGCAGACTCCCTTGTAACATAAAGTTTCCTGCGCTTGCCGCTCTATGTGCCGGAGTTCACAAACCGTACCTACTATCAGTAATCACCAAAGCTAATTATGTAGATCTTCCTGACCGTGGGTGGAGTCGGAATCGAGGCTCAGCCGCTCGACTGAACCATCTGTCCCAATTCAGAACAGCGGACAACGTGCTGCCACTACAAGGTCAGCTCAAAGTGGTGGTAACATGATACTTGCCCTTTCCGTCTACAATGGCTCTCAGGACTCGTGACTTGGAGGTCCGCAATTGGTGCCGTTATTTCGTTGAGTTCCCGCTTAAGGTTCCCTCCACCCTCACCACTGAAGTATGATCAAATTCTCCGCCTCTCTGACCAAATTCACATATCATTGTCGCACATATATAACGGGAGCGCTTATGGCAGCGTCCCCGTCAGCTTGCGGTCCTGGGTGCGGTAGGCCGGAAGGTCGTAGAAGAGCTCGTTTTCGAGATGATCCTTCCCTGACCACGACCTGCTCACTTCTGCCCATACCTCGGCGTTGAACGTCCCCAAAATGCCATATATTGTGTAAAATAGTAATATAGACAAGAATATGTGTTTTATAGGCCAAGTGGGGTGAAGAGAAAACCCCCCCCCCTGGGTGCTTCGTCGGTTGAGGTCTATCAGTATACAGGTTCATGGGGTTTGCTGTCAATTTAGGTACTACATAGCATATCACTAGTTTATACAATATACTTAATCCACTGAGACGGAACAGGATGTGGGTTGTTTCTGCTTTGGCGTCGTAATCGGCCAGGCGGCCCTGACAAAACGGCGGCGACGACGACGATCAGCAACCCCTGCCCAATGGAATCCTACTTCGGCGCCGGTATCATATAGGGCCTTCCTGTGGTCTGAAGGTACCCTATGTCTTTAGGTAAGCCCTCTTCCGATCGGAACAGCCCTGATCTTGCACCTGGGATGGGGGTCTTCTCAATGCAACCATTGCAATACTTAACCCGAATTGGTCTATAAAGTTCATAATTTCATATTATATTACTTATTACGCAAATTATGACATATTGGAGGCGTTTATTGACGGGCTATGGGCAGAAGTGAGCAAGTCGTGCTCAGGTTGCGTAGAAAACGAACTACTGTGTTCCACGATCTTCCGGCATACTGCACCTGGGACAGACCACATCGCTCTGAGGGCAACAAAACCTTCAAGCTCCCACCTCTGACCTAGACCGTATATCTTTGTCAGGCAGGGATTATCGGAGCGCTCATGGCAGCAACGGGTGCGTAATGAGCACCCATCTGGATTTCGTGTCCCATTCGCCCTTCACTCACTCTCATACACTCAGAGCCAGGCCACCTCGAACTCCGAGGAGAGGATTCGGCGGAATGCGAGGCTTTCATAACCGCCGTCGCGAGACAGGCGCTCTCCGTCGGCAAACAACGAGGTGATCAATGGGTAGCCGACTTCGCCGCCTCACGCTCCACCCACAACGCCCTCCGGTGGTGGAACTCCCTCAACGATGAGACAGAGGGGAGTTGGAGACTGCTCCGAAAGGCAATGTTGTCGAGGTATCGCCCTTCATTCCACGGCAGGGATGGGGAAGAGGCCGAGAAGTTTGTCCACATGGTCTGCAAGCGAGCGCTAGACGAAGGGAAGCTGAACGACAACAACTGGCTCATCACGTTCGCTTCGACGTGTTTTGCTGGGGATGCTCTGCGATGGCACGCGTCGCTCGAGCCTAGTGTTCAAACCGATTAGATCAAACTCCGACAGGCACTCTTCGCGCACTGTCCTCGTGATTCTCAATGGACTTTGCCGAAGTACGCAGTCCCGTTTTATCTTCATTAATCTAAGCAAATGGCTGACTTTACCGACCTACATAGTTTGATACCTACACCTGCAGCAGCAGCAGCAGCGCCAACAGTTGTGATTGGAGCCTCCCCCAAACCCATAAGAAGAGGTTGGATCCTTGTGATGAAAGACGCCCACCCCACCAAATATTACATTGGAAGATCATACATAATGGGTGTTTATATCCGTGTTTCTAGTACTGAGACCAGGGCTATGACGGTGGAGTGGGATTGGCCATGCAGTAGCGACTTGCAGGCTCTAACTATTCACGGTGCGTGCGACATTAAGAATTGGCAAAGTATGCTGCTAATATAATCTCTTTGGTGCACCAAGATTCGTTTATTGGGTATAATGTGATAGGCGCCCGACAAGCTGGTTCTTTTGGGTGCGTCGGGCCAAGCAAACACCGAAACGGAGGCTGACTTGATCGAGCAGCAAGCTAAATCGGGTACCCATGTGGAGAGGGCCTCGGTTGGGTCCCAGTCTTAGCGGGACGGCAGGGACCGACGTTTTCAAAGGGTGGAAGATTTCCGAATCAGCATCCAGCCAGAACCCAGGATTTGACTTGGTCCCGATGAACGAAGCAGGTGCGGCCAGCATGCAATACTTTCAGTGACTGCGACTTAGTTGGGAGGCATACTATAGGGCAGAGACTTTATGCCCAGGTCGATATCCTGCAGAAGATTACCTTAGTTCCATCGACGCCGCCTATCAACTCAGTTTCGGTGAGCATCAATTATCTTCTGGCATAGTTACAGTCAAAATTGAATCACTCATCGCTGATACTTTTTGTTTATAATAAAAGCTTTTTCTTGAGCCTATTTTATCGTGAGGAGGTGTTCGGAAGCCTGAAGGAACGATGGGTTGAACGCAGCTTGCACATGGCTTCTACCCTTGGCCGATGCTCACGAGATGGAGGCATAGTAAAAATGATATTGGCTATTATAACATCATGGGGAATATTTTACGAAAGAGTAGAGCCGCCGGTCACGGAAAGAGTGAGGGTTCGAAGGGACTATGGTGGCCGAAGGGCAAGCCCTCTGCAGGGGTCGCGTGGCATTCAGCCGTCCCACTAACTCTCTTCTACTGCAATACCTCGACGCAGCGAGGAGCTAGTCTCAACCCGGCCTTCTACAATTGCCACAGCTGACATCCTTCTGTTTCATCGTATTAACAAAACGGGCTTCGAAATTGCTACGAGAGCCGAAGAAGACTCGGACTCGCAGTGAATGTGCAAGGCATCTCGGAGGAGTGAAGCCACTCCGAAGAAAGGGAGGCTGCGTCAACTCGGACTTCCGCTAAGTCTCGCATCAGTCGAAACAACGAGCCTTTACGAGGCTCGTCGCTGCTTCGCCGCAGTGACCGGCATCTGCGTTGGCTGCTTATTACATACGACCATCGAGCCTGATTCTCGAAGACGGAACTCACTACGGTCAACTTCCAGTCGGCTATAGACCAATTCGGCTCGTACGTTCCCACTGGCAGGACAATCGACAAATTTGGGGCCCCTATGTCTCCATTATTTTACCCTAGCCGATAACGAAGGTTGGTCGAGGGGCTACGTAACGAAGGGGATCCCCGCGACGACGGCAGTCTGCCTGAGGAAAGGCATCGTAGTGCTGCCTCTCCGATGCTGTCCCTATAGCATAATGTTTCCTGCGCTTGCTGCTCTGTCTTCCGAAGCCCTAAAATTCACAAACCGCGCCTGCTATAAGTAATCATCGAGGCTTATTATATCTCCATAACCGTATGTGGAGGCAGATATATCGGATAAGCCGAGCGGGTCGACTGAGTTATCAATCCTAATTTAGAACAACGGACGACGTGCTGCTGCTGCAAGGTCAACTCAAAGTGGCGGTTACCCGACACTTGCACCGTCCGACCAACAGTTCAGAACGCGAGACCTGGAGGATTGCACTCGGTTTGGTGATTTCGTCAAGTTCCCTGCATGAGGTCCCCTCCACCCTCACCACTGAGCTATCGAAGCGACGAACCTCCCGGACTCTCGACCTTTCTAGCTAGAACCACATACCGCTGCCCCACATATATAATCGGATTATGGCGGCAGCGGGTGCGTAACGAGCGCTCAGGTGCTGGACGTTGCGTTCGATCCACTCTCAGCTTACCACCAGAGTCTCAGAGCCAGGCCAACTCGAATTTCGAGGAGAGGGTTCGAAGGAATGCGAAGCTTTGATAAACGCAGTCTCCAGACAAGCACTTTCTATTGGAAGGCAAAGGGATGATCAATGGGTAGCCGATTTTGCTTCGTCATGCATCACTCACGACGTTCTGTGGTGGTGGGACACTCTTGATGATGAGACCCAATGGAGTTGGAAACTGCTCCGAAAAGCAATGCTGCCAAACTACTTGCACACGGTCGCACAAAATTAGATTCAAAATGCATGTAAATCAGCTTTCTGTGACAAACAGTGTGACATCGTAGTTCAGATGTATCAGTATTCCCGAGCTGTGCGGTGATATTCCCCTGTTTGTCAATTTCCCCGAACCGCCGGGGGATTTCTCCGACAATGCGGCGAAATTTACTCCTTGGGCGGCAATCGCCGCCCTGCTGCGAGGCGTGGCAACATTCCCGGAGGCCGCAAAGTACGCAGAAATTCAGCGCGAGGTCTCAAATTCTCTGCTGGTACAATTCACCCAACTGCAGCATAAATAATTTTGGAGAAAAGTTGTCCGTATGTGTTTCCCCTGTTTACTGTGGCGCTCCGATCCCACAAATATTCAAATAGATGCCCCGTTTTAAACTTTTATATGTAAACTGCGGCACAATTTGTACAACCGCAAAAATAAAAAATCGGGCACGATTTACGTCTAACACCGGGCTCATGTTAATATTGCCAGCCTCTCGGAGAAGTCAGCGTGGCTTTATGATGCTTGTGCTATTTTCCGTGCGAGGGGAATTTTGCCATCCAGCTGATCTGGAATTGCCAGAACTTTAAGTATGAGTCCCGCACCGCCGCAAAAAAAAAGCTTGTGGGAACGGGCAAAATGGGAAAGTGGAAAATCGCCGGCCCAGCAAACTCAAAATTTGTTTGTCACGGGTGTCACACATGGAGTTCAAGACCGGAAATGGTACACTCAACCCTCGATGTTTGATGACTGGCCTTTCCCCATACTCTGCGGATCTTTGCATCATCGCCATGATCCAGTGGCTTGAGAAGCCTTAACAGGCGGTCAGCCACCTCACTTGACAGCAGCCTTCAGAAAGAGGCAGGATAACCATTGCATCTCTCGAGGGTGACCTGCAAAAAAGGGCGAGAAAATTGCGATGGCGACGAGCACTACCGCATCCCTCGATGGCAACCTGAAAAAAGACTTTTGCCTCCCCCAATGGCGACCTGCAATAATCATTACCTTCCCCTACGGCGATCTGCCAAAAAAAAAGGCAAGAAAAGTCTATCGAAGTCATGAATCTGCTTCCAGTAGCAGCACAATAAAAGGTGAGCTCTCCTGCAATCCTCGTCTTGGACATCCCTTTCAGCACCCGGTTTCTTATTCCAGTTATGGCTCCCAGTGGAGGCTCGTCGTCTTCCAAAGGAAAGGCCAAAGCCAGACCTACTTCACCACATCACACCCTTGGCTTGATTATTTGTTCTCGACCTGACCTCCTTGCTCGTCTTGAGACTGCAAAGGCTGAAACTACCCGCGATTTACAGTCGGTGGGTACTTTTTTCTTGTCTTTACTTGTCATCGTCTGAACTTAGCATGGATGGATGGTCTTGTCTTGACAGGGAAGCTCAAAGTCATCTCAGGGTCGCAAGCGGGTAGGTCTCCCATGCAGGCCAGCTAGCCCAACCCACTAATTTATGTCCATGTTTTTAGGCTCGAACAGAGTCGACAAAGTCAGGTCGGGATGAGAAGGGTTGTCAGGAGGTATGTTTTTCTCGTCATCTTTTGAACAGGGGCCTTGTCACACTAATATGACCTTTCCTGCAAGGACAAAGCCAACTTTGAGCCTGACAAGGATGATGAAGATAGTGGATCAATTCAACTTGATGGTGCCTCTGAGGTCCAGGATCCTCATAGTGCAGGGAAGGTGGCAAAACAACGTGTGGGGGTTATGGTTCGCCTTTCATTTTCCATTTTACTTAACCCTTCTTTGTAATCAATTCTAGGGACGACCTTTCAAGGAAGAAGTTGATATTGGTGCTGTTGTTATTCTCCCTCATGGTATGATGGTAAGTTTCTTGACTCTTTTGCTGGGATTTGCTTGCTCTTATCTTTGCTGTTAAGGATCTCCAAAAGCGAATCAAGAAACCGAGCTATAACGATGTCACAGCCTTGATCCACCAGTGTCTTGCGATTTGGGCCTGTCATGGTGAACTGACCGTCAACAAAGCCTGGATGAACAGCAAAGGTCTTAGTTGGATTGCCACCCTCTTCCCTGATCTGACTTCCCTCCTCTTTTGCCACCATCCAAGTGAAGATAATTTTGGACTAGTTCCTTTGGCTGCTAATGGTCAGTATCTTCATGTCATTTCAGGGTTCGAGGGGGCTGCCTTTGTCGACCGCACTGCTAGAGCGAAGAGTGCCTAGGGCAAGAAGATTATCTGCTTTGGTGAGTTCATGTCCTTGATTTAGTCAACCACTGTCCTTACTTGATGTCTCTCAGTAACAAAGTTCAAGCTCCAGCCGGCTACCCACCGAGACTGGTGCTGAGCATCCTCGCAATGAACAGATAGTTCCAGACCCAAGTGATGGGAATCCAATGGAGGAGGATGACTCTGATTCAGAAGATGGTGACATTCAGGAATTAGATCCCCTGGAGCAGCTCATTGCCCACTCCATTCTGAGGAATATCCGCCATGCTCCAGTCAAAGCACAGAGATGTCAATGCGCATTCAACACTGATCAAGTATTAGCTTTTGGAGAACTGTTGGCCGAACTTCTGGTCTCGGCATTACAGCCAGTGGACACGGATTCTTGGGCTACAACAGAGCCAATTCCTCTTGGGAAGCGTAAAGAATTGCGCATTGATCTAGCTGGAGATATGTGGAAGTTTCGGGTATGGAAATGGACTTTGGCAGTTGAACTATTGACACAAGCAACGAATTGAAGTAGTGCTAGTATATTTATACTCTACCCAGAATACATATGAACAGTGTCCAGGGACAATTCGTACATCTAGGATAATATATGGTGGGACACGACCGATGCACCTGGAGCTGCAGTAACCACATATTCTAAGATGATCGTCTTGGCATCTTGAGCTTTCTTGTATGCCACCTGGATTCTCTCTGAGAATGGATACACAATGCCTAGCTGTTCAATGCAATACATAGGTGTTGTACCATCCAGATGGTTAGCACGGAATGCAAAGAGAGTGTTAGATGAGGCCCGCATCAGAACCCTGAGTCCGATGTCGACAAAGTCCCCCCCAAAAGGGACAAACAAATTGAGCTCATCGTTGATTTCAACTTGCAATGCATGATATGCAACTGCAAAGTCGGTATAGGTTTGTTCAGAGTGAGCCAGCCTACCATTTTTGTGAGATAAAATACCAAAGAATATCAAATAGCCACCACTCACGAAAAATAGTTTGCACAGTGGTAAACCTCCAGAGGGCCACGCGGGGATCCAGTAAAATGATACTCTTTTCCACTGAGAGGAACAGTAAACCCTTCGCCTATTGCAAGATACCATATATAGTGTTGAAGACCAATAGCTGGGTAGCGTGAGCGAACCGTGGGAACAGTCTCGCCGCACGGGATTTTGTATAGAGGTGAGCCTCAGTACTTATTTAGGAATCTTAGTTAGAGTTTCTATCGTAATTATACTATTAGTATCTACATATTGGACCGAGTGAATGAGGGACGAGCGTGGGCAATGTCCGTGGTTGAGGCGTCCGCGGTTGGAGATTCCCGCAGTTGTGGTGTCCGCGGCTAAGACGCGGTTCGCTTGATTGCGGCTGGGGACGATGGATCGATTACTAAGTCGATCTCGTAGGTTATACTTAGTAGTTCTAAATATAGCTACAATTATCGTTAGGATGCGACCTTCGATTACCAAGAAGGGTCAAGAGTCGGAGAGCACTAGGAGCGGTCGACACGGTTCGCGACAGTGTCGACGATCCTGCTAGGCGAATACTTACGCTGCAGGCATAAAGTCACTTTATCCTGAGTGACGTAACGGTAATGGTCCGAGTTTCACGCTGGACTGGCAGGATTGAATAACTGTCCTTATACGACCCCCCAAAAAAAGTGTACCCAAACATCGACCCAAACAAAACCCCTTGGATCGACTAAGGGACTTTGGCAAAATAATCTTCAAGTCGTATATTCTCAATTTTTGTTAAGTCAAGTAGTCTACTCATTACTAATAAACATGCGTCCGCCCGTCTGATCCCAAGTCCGCCGCCGTTTCCGACGTGCCTCATCCTCTCGCGCATCAGCAACAATACTATTTACTGAGCCTAATACCTTATCAAGTTGGCGTTTGAGACCGGGGTTTAGTCCTTTTGGATCCTTGAGCCACCTATCGGCGATAAAGGTAAAATTCGCCGAGTGGTGGTCTTGCTCAGCAGTAGAATAATGAACCTGTAGAAAGGGGAAATTTAAGCTACAGTGAAAAGAGCAATGGATACCGGTGACCTACCCTTCCGGCACCATCTTGAACAAGTCCAATTGCAAGATCTTCGTCCGCGAGACCCAGCAAGTCGGAGAGGGGTCGGTTTCCTAAAATGGATTATGACCGTTAGTGAGCAATAAGCAGTGGAGCATTCTGACGCACATGTCTCTCCCTCGTGTTCTGAATCAGCACCTGAATCAGAGTCCGAATCCAGATCTGAGGGTCCTCCCGACTCGATTTTGCTAATTTGTGCATCAACAACCTCCTCGTACTGATCCTTCTTAGCTGCTGAAGGGTCGATGAGGTGGATGCCGGGTATCTGATAGAACGGGCGGCTATGGTAACGCCGAAGTTTCTTGTAGAATGCAAGGGACGGGGTGGTACCGAGTTTCTGGTTCGCTTGTCGGATCAGGTGTTTACACACCAGAAAGCGGGACACAAGGAAGGACGAGCATGAACACGTCCAGTTCATTAGCACGGTCTGATACTGTCCTTCCTTGCGTTCAGCTTCTTCTCGCAGCCATTCAAGTTGCTGGGTTCGATCCCTTTTTGCTTTTGATGTTTTTGGGTTAAGCTTGAGGAGCTTCTTTTCCTTCTTGACTCTTCGTTCCACATCAGATCGGGAACAGTCCTCCCAGATTGCCTTCATCGCTTTATTCCAGGGAGCCAGGGCAACCGGTCTTCCAATGCGACACAAGCCGCAAATATGATCAAGCTTTCGCTTAATGGCTGGTAGGAGGTCCGTAATAATTAGGTATGTCACCAGGTCGAGTCTTGGGTGCGAAAAAGACCCGAGCACATCATGTTTGAATAACCGCCAAAACCCCTCCACCATCATCATCGTACGCATCCATGAAATAACCGGACTCGAGGAACGGGCCCATAGCTCCCAGTGGCCAGGAGTGTACCAACAATTCCACAAATATGCCCAGACCTGTGCGAGGTCATTGTCTTGGCAGTATTTGTACATGTTGTACACCGCAGCCTCGTAGATCTCCTCTGCAGTCAGGCACATTCCTGCTTGGTCATTGAGGGGAATTTGGGGATGGTGACAAAAATGGTGGCGAAACTTTTCAATGATAGGTCTCCGGTATTCCTTTGGGCAGAAGCAAGGGAGGTTGTTTTTGATGACAGGGGGAGGACTCGGCCAGATAGGGGACGCGCTTCCCGTTGCTGATTAGGACAAAGACCGGTGGAAGGCACGTCGATTGAAGGGTCTATTGATAGAAAGGGTGCGTTAGGCCGGATGTTTCGTCATTGTATACTCAAATCAGGGTTCTTACCCTTTTTATATCCTCTAATTCCTCTTGTTCGTCTGCTTTGGTTCTTGGCTTTGCACTCCCGCTTTCTTTTTTGTTGAGAGCATCCTCAGCATT
The DNA here is from genome assembly GCA_000827465.1 of Tulasnella calospora MUT 4182. Classification (NCBI taxonomy): domain Eukaryota; kingdom Fungi; phylum Basidiomycota; class Agaricomycetes; order Cantharellales; family Tulasnellaceae; genus Tulasnella; species Tulasnella calospora. The sequence continues at coordinate 19,936 of KN823220.1, forward strand.
TGCGACTACCCCAGGAGCCCAGGTTGGATCAATGAAATCGAATTTCTTCCAAGCTTCTCGAGGGTCGTAGAAAGCGGGTGGCTTGTTCTCTGATAGGCGGGTCTCCAGGTATCGGATTGCATGCCAGTAGCAGCACTGATGCTTCGCTTCTGGCCACACCTTTCGGAAAGCATCGATCTCGGCTCTTTCCTTGTCTGTAAGTGTAAACAGAATCCTTGGGCAGCGTGCCTTAAAGAACTCCAAGAAGTCGATAAGAAGCCGTAATTTTGCACCTGTCTTTGCAGTCCCGTCCATTGCAGTAGTATAAATGAACCCAATCGGAATTCCCTGGCCATTTCCCTCAGCGACAAGGCCAGAAATATCGTAGTGCGCAGAATTTGTATTGACTAATAAAGAAGCTTGATTAGCGTGGGCATTCCGAAATAATGGGAACAGGGGGCTTTGCATGTACAGGTACCGTCAAATGCAATTTCCGCTGTCTCTTCTCCCCAAAGCTCCAGTGGCTCCTTCAGTGCAAATCCAATTGCTGCCATGCTGGGCTCAGCATGGATCGCGATGACCTCCACCTCCTTTCCTGCTGCCCTCTCAACCAACATTGTCGCCGACTTCACCTGGTCCCCATCTGTCAGACCTCGACGTCGATCAAAGGTCTGGTACTGAGACTGGAGGGAGACTTGGAGTGCAGGTCGTTGAATGGTTAACAGAGAGAGATCACTAGGCGAACGTATTCACACTAGCACGATTGCTGAGGGTACTTTGACTGTGTAGTATACAAGAGGCAAAGTGAGGAACAACCCTCCTCACCTCGGCTAGTATTTATATACACGGAAGACATAGAGAGAAAGGACCGGAAGGTGGCAGAATACAAAGGAACGTTTTACAACCCATGACCTCGACTTACTAAAGAACATGCGAATACCATAAGGCGCTGACTGATGTGCTGACTGATACGCTGACGCGTCCATTCTGCCTACGCCTCGTGTAATGTGGTGGGCGAAACCCGGATATAACTTAACTTATCTCCTTCCTCCGATCCGTCGGCGTTCTTGATAACATCACATCTCACCAGGGTCGTGACATCAGCCCCCTCTACGGCATCAGCGAGGAGTACGATTTGAAACTCTGGTACGACGAGATGAGGGCCTTTGAACTGGTGACGCTGCGTCAGGATGTTGTTGATGGAAATCGTTTACTGCTTCCTTGGCATGTTGAACAAACTCGACTGGTTCCCAAGAATTGTGGCCGTCGTCGTATCCGACCCATTTGACCAAGTATTGGAGGCGATTTCGGAAGTACCTTGAATCGCAAATTTCCTCCACTTTGTATTCCTCTTCTCCTTCAACTACTTCTGGTGGTGGTTCGGTAAATTCTCTTCCAGGAATAGTATCCTCTCGGTACTTGGATAGAAGGGAGATATGGAAGACATTATGGATTTTCATGGTAGGAGGAAGATCGAGGTGGAATGCGTGAGATGATATTTTCTTGGCGATTTTGTATGGTCCTAGTCGTTTAGGTCCCAACTTCCTGGCCGGTCGATCGGTACGGATATTGGTGGCCTCAAGCCAAACTTTGTCTCCTTCTTCGTACGTTGGCGTATCCCCATGCTTGCGATCGTAGAACTGAGCATGCTTTTCTTGTGCAAGTTTCATAGCTGCCTGCAGTTCTTCTTTGACTGACACAAGTCGCTCGACAATTTCTCCTGCTCGTGGTGAGGTTTGGTCTTGGCTTGGGAGGTTCGTGAAGGTTGGGTTATAGCCGTAATTGGCATAGAAAGGCGTCATATTGATCGAAGAGTGGTGGGAGTTGTTATACGCGAATTCGGCAAGGGGTAGGTACTTGGCCCAGTCATCCTGTCGATGAGACGTGAAGAATCGAAGGTACGTTTCGAGTGTCGCGTTGGTACGTTCCGTCTGTCCATCCGTTTGTGGTCGGTATGCGGTGGAGAATTTTGGACTGATTCCTAACTGTTGGTACATCGATCGCATGAGCTTTGATTCAAAGTTGGTGCCTCTGTCCGAAACCGTTTCTAATGCTAGTCCATGGAGCCTCCAGACGTTTTCCAATAGTAGCGTTGCGATCCCTTCAGTACCCACATTGGTCTTTGTTCGAATGAAATGTGCCTGCTTCGTGAGTCGGCAGAGTACAACTAGGATAGCGTCGTAGTTCATTGACAATGGTAATTCGGTGATAAGGTCGTAACTGATAGACTGCCAAGGTCCTTCTGGGATCGGTAGTGGACGGAGTAAACCATGAGTCTTGGAGTGACGATTCTTGTTTCGTTGACACGGGTCGCATGCTTCGACGTAGGAATTGACGTAGGTTTTCAGTGATGGCCAATGATATCCTCGAGAGACCAGTTCCAGTGTCTTGGCTTGGCCAGGATGTCCCGCGAGCAGAGAGTCATGGTATAACTCCAGTATTTGACGCTTGATCTCCTCGTTGTTCAGGACGTAGACTTTTCCAGCTCGATAAAGTATTCCTTCCTCATACTTGTAGTCTGCCATTGATTTCCTTACTTCGGCTGGGGCGGAGGTCAGATCAGCGTTGAAGAATGCTAGGATTGGTGCTAGGTCTTTATCCTCAAGGAGTACTTCCTTAATCCGATCGAGGATTTCGGCATCCGAAAGGTATACTGCGGCTATCGTGGCGAAGGAACTTGGTTCAAAAATGGTTTGGTCTGTTTCACTATCCCCCTCTTCAAGACGATGATCCGATCTTCGTGATAAGGCATCCGGTTTTCCTGACTTTTCTCCTGGACGATAGCCGATGAGGATGTTGTAATGGGTTAACAGATCGGCCCATCGAGCCTGACGTTGGTTGGTGATTTTTGCGTCCTTGAAGAACTGAAGATTTTTATGATCGGTGATAACCTTAACAGGGTCCTTCGTGCCTTGTAGATAGGGTCTCCAGTATTCCAGGGCTTTGACTATAGCGAGCATCTCCTTGTCGTATATATCGTAATTCCTTTCCGCAGGTAGTAGCGACTTTGATAGGAAGGCGACTGGGTGTTCCCTTTTGTCGTCCTGCTTTTGCGATAGGATTGCTCCATAGGCATAGTTCAAAGCGTCGGTTTCCAGGATGTAGGGATGATCAGGGTCAGCATGTGCCAAGATAGGGGCCGTTGTGATTGCCTTCTTTAGTTCGTCGAAAGCAAAGCCTTCTGTTGTTTTTCCTGCCAGACGAATGGAGTATCCTTCTTTTCCAGGTCATGGAGGGGTCGAGCGATTTTCGAAAAGTCTTTAATGAAACGTCGATAAAAGTTGACAAAACCCAAAAATGATAGTATGTCCGATACGTTTTTAGGCTCTTTCCATTCCTGGATTGCTTCGACCTTCCATTTATCCATTCGGAACCCGTTTTTACTGACGTGGACTCCTAGCCATTCTGTTTCTGGTACATGGAACTCGCACTTCTTTGCTCGGCAGTAAAGTTGATATTCCCTGAATCGTTGCAGGATAGTGCAGTTTACTAGGATGTTTTCCGTAAGATCCTTGGCGAAGGAGATGGTATCATCGAGGTAGTTGGTGGCCGAGATATCCAATACTGGTGAAAGGACGTCGTTCATGAGTCGTTGGAATACCGCTGGGGTGTTGCAGAGGCCGAAATGCATGACTTTGAATTCGTATAATCCCCATCGGGTTCGGAATGCAGTTTTCCATTCGTCCCCTTCCTTTATTCGCACCAGGTTATAGCCATTACGTAGATCGAAGCGAGAGAAGATTTCAGATCCCCGGAGTAGGTCCATGGTTTCGTCGGTTCGTGGGAGGGGAAACTGGTCCTTGATCGTTATTTCATTGAGTTTTCGCCAATCCATTACAAGTCGTTTTTTTCCATCCTTCTTAGGTACGTAGAAACAGGGCGCGGCGATAGGTGATTTCGATGGTTGAATGAATCCTTTTTCCATCATCTCGTCTAGCCATATTTTTAATTCCTTGTTGTCGGTATCAGACATAGGGTAGAGTCCGGATGGTCTAGGGAGTGGTGCCCCTGGGACTAAGTCGATGGACATATCGTAATCACGGTGTGGAGGAAGTTCATTGCACGCGGTATCGCTGAAGACGTCAAGGTAGTTGTGGTATTCTGGTGGGATGATTTCCTTTAATGGTTTCTCTTCCCCCACGTGTTTCGATGCGATGTGTGCGGAAATATTCTTAGGGCGCGGTTCCCGGTTTTCCTCGATGGCGGCTATCAGTTCCTCAAACTCGTCCTCGTCGTACGCGTGGTTCTGTATCGGAGGGGTGTAGGGTTGTCCACTTGGTCGTCCATTAACCGATGGTGACACATCTAGGCATTGTTCCGCGCACGTACGGCTGTCAAACGTGATGCGGTTGTTGGTAAAGTCGATGGCTGGGTTATGCCGTTGAAGCCAAGGCAGTCCTAGGACGAGAGGGTGGTTTCCGGTAGGTGCTACGTCTAGCGCAATTTCCTCTTGATGACTCCCAACACATAGTTTGGCGATGACTTCCTGGTCAATCGTTCCCAACAATCTTCCATCGATGTCTCGGATAGGGAGTTTTGGTTCTCGTGGGCGTGTGGGGAGGTTGTGTTTAGTTACGAAGCGATGATTAATGAATGATGATGTTGCTCCTGTGTCAATCAGGGCAGTAGGGGAGGTCGTGATTTGATTTACTTGGAGAGTCGTCGGTACCACAAGGTGTTTGGGGTGATCATAAGATGTCGCATTGATTTCCTGTGGCATATCGAATACATGGGTACGTAAGACTTCTCGCAAGACTGGGGCCCTTGAACACACAACAGCGTTCACTGGCCTCCCTCTTTTCCCGACTGCTCCTGAGTTTTGCCGACTTCCCCCTCGATTGCTCTTGCCATCGCGGCTCTTGCGACTCCTCCCGCTTTTTGCAGCGTTGGACACCCAGACTTTCGATGACCACTCTCTCCACAGTACAAGCAGAGGCCATTCTTGAATCGTCGTTGCTTCTCGGCTTCAGAGAGTCGTCCTCGATTAGTTGCAGAGAGGTCCATAGGAGCGGGACCAGGGGCGGTAGAGGAATAATGGGGAGTCGGAGCTGGGGGTGGCGCCTTGTACTCGAACTTGGGTGCAGGCTTCGGCGTCGGTCGTGGTCCATGCCCCTCTTCCTTCTTCTCTTGCTGTCGACTCCAGTGACGATTGTCAATCTTGATTGAAAGGCTGATGAGGTCAGCAAGAAGCGTGGGTGTGTCGACCTTCGCAAGTTCGTCCTTGACATGGGGTTTGAGCCCGACATAGAAGGTCCGTTTGAGTTGTGCCTCCTCGGTCCATCCCAGAATTGCGATGATTTCTCTAAACTCGCTGGCATATTCAGCCGTTGATTTGAGTTGAGTCAACTTGTCCAGTCATTGCTCTGCTGTTCGTTTCTCATCGGGGTCGAAGAAGGCGGTTACGAACTCGGCTTTGAAGTTTGCCCATGTGGTCGTACGCGCCGTTGTGGTAGTTCCTAGTGCTTCGGAGACAATGGGTTGCGCCCATCTTGCCGCCTTGTCTTGTAGTAGCATGAGGACAAACCTGATTCGTGCTGCCTCGTCTGGGAAGTCGCTTGCTTTGAGAAGGAAGTAGAGCTTGCAGCTCTGTATGAAGGTTCTTGCGTCTGGCCCTCGGTTCCCTTTGTATGCTTCTGGCTTTGCGGCTTTTGGCAAATGCACTTGTGCAGGGTTCGTGCCTCCTGCGCTTCATACATTGACTGGTGAATTTACTTGTACTTGGGGATTTAAGGTGGCATGTGTGACAGTGTTTTGGAGTGCCTGGTGCTGCCCAAGGAGTTGGTTATAGTTATTGTTGGCGTCTTGGAGGTCGGCTTTGGCCATGGTCAATTGGGACGTAAGTGTCCTCATTTGTCCCCACATGGTTTGCATAGTGGTCAATACTTGCTCATTGTTCAGAGAAGACCAATTGGGTTCGATTGGTGTAGTGTCCATTTTTAGAGGTAGCATTGTTCTGGACAGATACGGATATCGCGGACTAGATCGTAAAGGTTTTGGAACTGGATGGCACTGGGAGCATAGGGGATATAAAGCCCGTTGATGGTATCGAATGTGGAGTGGGGAAAAATGATACTGATGATTCTTCTTGAGTTGTGATCGAGGTTGGCGAGATCAAGGAAATAGTAATAGCGTAGCTCCGTTGCTTCCT
>KN823220.1:31552-62795 GCA_000827465.1 Tulasnella calospora MUT 4182
CAGCCGGGGAAATGTAGCTAATGGCAATATCCCTGGAACTAGAGTTTGCAAACTGCGCAAAAATTCAACACAAGTTTTCAATTGCCTGGGCTAATTGAAATGGCCGGCAAAATTCATCATAGCCCTGGCATAAATAATTCTGAAGAGGAAACCAGTCGAGTTTTGCCTCCTTTCGACTTTTTGCAATGTTAGAATTTTACCACATTCTGCTTATGAAACTGCAAAACAGGGGTAGGTGCACAAGGTAAGGCTCTACTGCCACTACACCTGCCCCCCCCCTTATGACATAAGTTTCCTGCGCTTTCGCCAAGAAGTTTGTTCGCATGGTTCGCCAACAGGCACTTGATGAAGGGAAGGTGGACGACAGCACCTGGATAAATGGGTTCGCTTCAGCATGTTGTGCTGGAGACGCTTTAAGGTGGCACCCATCACTTGAGCCTAGCATTCAAGCTGATTGGATCAAACTCCAACAGGCCCTCCTCGCGCAGTATCCTTGTGAGCCACCAGAGACCATGCCAAAGTGCATACTTATGTTTCTGTTTGCCGACTCCAGCTAGATGGTTGATTGTGTCGATCTACGTAGTGTGGTACCTACTCCCACAGCGGCAGCTGCCACACCACATATGGATATTAGGGCTTATGCCCCCAAGCAGTCAAGAAGAGGCCACATCCAAGTGACTAAAGATGATGTGCCCATCAAATATTACATTGAAAGCTCTCTCATGCCTGGTGGCTATATTCGTCTCACTATTTTGAGAGTGAAGCGATGGTGGTCCAGTGGGACTGGCCATACAGCGGCTTGCAAACTCTAACTACTCCAGGCGTGGCACTCAAATTAGCCAAATCCCTGCATGATATACTCCTGATATTAACCTATCATATATTAAGGTTTGTCTTATGCACATGGGACCATAGGTGTCAAATGGACCAGTTCGAGAAGGTCTGTAGCTCATTATTCTGCATTCTGTGGAGCAAATACTGAACGGAGATCGATTTTTTTGAACCACAGAGGGGAACTAGGAGTTGTGAGGGGAGAACCCGGCATGGGTTTTACCAGCACTGATGTACACAAAGGGTGGAAGATTTTAGAATTGGCATCCGGTGGGGGCTCAGGATTTGACTTGACTCTGATATACCAAACAGGTAAGATCAAGATGCCGATCATCAAGGATTTCGGGGCCTGTAACTTAACTAAGAGGTATAATTCAGGACAGACGCTTTATGTCCAACTTGATCTATTTCAGAAGATTACCGTGGTTCCAAGGAAACCCTCTTTCAACTCACTTTCGGTAAGCACCAATTCTTTCCTGATACATTTATGTCAAGGGTAGGAGTGGGCAATATTGATGGTTCCATCTTATGATATTAGCTTTCTCTGGAGCCGTTTTGAGTGAGAACAGGTGCTTGGATGCTGTGATGAAGTTATATTTCAGTGTGCAAGCAGTTGGAAGGACGTTACCCTCTTTTTATCGGAATGCCAGACTCTAGATCAAGTGGAGCTACCTCCGATGACTCAGATATTTGCCTGAGTTGTGTGGCTGAGCATCATAATTGTAGTCAAAACATGGGAACTCAACTGCAGGAGAAGGCTGACTGGGGTTAAGCTGCATGGAGCCGTCTGGGCTGTGTCAAAAACAATTTTGTGTGTCGAGATGATTGATACAGAGCGCTATTGCTAGTGCATGATAACCGCATTAAGGGTACACGCATTCAGCAGCACCGTGCATGGTGGAAGAAGAGCAAGGCGAACAACAGGTTTGGCTTATGTAACTGTGTTGTGAGAATCTTTTCAACGGAGCCTCACCTTCCAATCTCAACCGACCACAACTTGGTCCACCCATAGCATCCAACCCCTGACAAAATATCAGTTTTATTGCACCTCAATCGGAGTGTACCAGTATTCCCAGTATTTATACCTCCTTTCTCTCTGACTTTGGGCCATCAGACCAGGTGGGTTTCGTTCCCAGCTGACCAGGTGGTTTTTGTTCCCAGCTGCCCATGAGCCTGCCCCACACGAGCCCTACTCGCTGCCCTCACAAGCCAGGGGTGAGGGGGTTTGTGTGAATATCATGTCTGTATATACAATGCCGTGTAATATAATACATGTGGGAGCTTAAGACTGATCTAAAATCTAAGAACCTCAGGATACACAACATTGCATGTGGTGAAATTATCATAGTCATGAGCAACCAATACCTTTATTCTGTTTGCAGAGGTGCTTCTTGAGAGGGCAACATAGAGCTGGCCATGTGTAAAAACAGGGGTATGAAGGTCAATGCCAACATATTTGACTGATTGACCTTGGGACTTGTTGATTGTCATAGCAAATGCAAGGCAAATTGGAAACTGGCAACAGCGGAGGAGTATAGGAAGTTCATTTGCAGAGGAATCAAGGGTGATGCAGGGAAGGAGGGCAATTGATCCCACATGGCTTCCAGTCAGAAGGCGTACCTCTATCACATAAGAACACATCCAAGTTACTACCATGCGACTCCCATTACAAAGGCCTTGGTGTGGATCCAGGTTTCTGAGAAGCATAACTGGGCAGCCAGGTTTCAGAGCCAACTTGGACAGTGGAAGGCCAGCAGTGTTCATGGAGTTGAGATACTCCACTGGGTAAACCTGGGCTGCACGTACAGTTCCTTCCTCCTCAACCACCTGATCTGAAGAGTAGTAAGCTTCTCCTCTCCAGGGAAGCCTGCAAGGATGAGACCATTAATCTCAGAAGAATGCGCTCCATGAAGTAATCATCTGACTGAGACTGGTTGATGTTTGGGTATGTTGCATGAATAAGATCAGAGAGCTCCTTCCCACAGCACATGCTCTCCTTGAGAGTGATGACATGTTCTGGAGATGTTGTACTCCCTCGACCAATATTGAGGAGCCACTCAGCAAACTCCCTATTCTCTGGATCATTCTCCAGACACATGTTCCGTCGTAGATGGAGGACTCAAATGTGTGGCCATAAGCAGGATCTCTGGAGGCAGGCATCAACTACCTGCTCTCTTGAGCCATGAGCCACAACATGAAGAATCTGCTGGAAATCCCCCCCAAAGACCATTGTAATGCCACTGAAAGGTCTTTCATCTTTGACAGCATCTCAGATACTGCGGTCAACTGCCTCTGCACAACGGCCATGCTGCATGGGAACCTCATCCCAGATGATGAGAGAGATTCTGCGAAGAAGGTCCGCCAGCTGGGAGTTGGGGCCAAACCTGCACATGGCATCCTCAGGGGGGTCAAGTGGAATGTGAAAGTGGGAGTGAGTGGTGCGTCCACCTGCAAGAAGGAGGGATGCAATGCCTGAGGAGGCAACACAGAGTACAATGCAGCCCTCCCCACAAAGGTGTGCACAAATGGTGTTGTCCACAAAGGTCTTGCCTGTCCCAGCAGGCCCATGGAGAAAGAACATGCCTCCCTCCTTTTGCAGTGCAGAGTTGACAATCTGATCATATGCAAGACGTTGCTCCTCATTAAGGCTGGCTTCCTTTGCCACTGCCGTTTGCCTCTGCTCCTCTTGGTCATATCCAAGCTCCCTGGCAATGAGGCAGTTTGAGCCCAAGGCTAGCCAATCAGCAGTATACTCAGGTGTAGGCATCTGTGGATAGTTCTCCAAAGATTTGCTGAAGGGAGCAAGAAGGCCATCAATGAGAAAAAGACCATAATTGTAGATCCTTTCCTCTGATCGATTGGGAACATTGAGCCTCTCCAGTTTCCTCTCCAAGTCATCACAGATGGAAGACTTGAATCGATTCCAGAGCTCTTCTGGACAGGATGGGGAGCAATGGTGAAGGATGGTGGCAAAAAGATGGCGGAGTGCATCTCCTGTCTGAAATGTGGAGCCCTCCTGCAGGGAGCTAGCCCATTCTTAATCATCGTCCAGTAACCCACATGCAAGACATGCATCTCAAAAGGTAGGGTGGACAGTCCCTTCCCAGGTTTGGACATCCTCAAAGGATTGAGGGCCTTTCACAACTGTGAGCAGCATTCGAAGGAAGTAAAGCTTGCCAGCATAGGGAGGAATGAAATACATGCACCCAATTGCAAACCCTTTTTTGCAAATAGTCCACTTCTTTTTTTCATCCCCCCATACCAACCTCTGAGGAAAGGCCTGGTATGTATAATCATGGGCTTCTGGATATTTTCTGTTGGCTTCAAAAACCCCATGAGCTTGGACACTGTGTTCTCGGCTCCCTCTTGAACTGCTTCTGCACCATCCTCAGGGTTGAAGACCACATTCTGCTCATTAGGCAGATGGACAGGGAGCCGGTACACGTTAGGGACCTCAGCATGAAGGGGGAACCCAAGGAGGTGGAATGCTGCCTCAGAAGCACTAATGTAGTGCGCATATTTGTGGATGTACTTCACAGCCTTGACACTGGAGCAGACCTCCACATTGATGTGGCAATTGTACTTGGCTGAGAGGAGGGGCAAGTAGGGAACAATCCATCTGTTGTCCACCTGTTTACCATGGCTCATGGCTGTGCAACCATTGTTTCATCAGCAGTAAGTGGGGTAGGTGTTCTCATCCATTGTAGTGCACTCTACAAATGATTTTGAGTAGCGTTTGGTGCATTTGCCATCCTTCATGCATCTGGCATTAGGATAATCTATCCAAGAGAAGACATTAGCTGAGAAAAGGAAAGGAATATGGAACTCCAAACTCACTGGGACCACATGGGCCATGCACCATGCAAGAAGTGATGACATTGTGAAGGAAAGGGTGGAGTGGAGGGTCAGGGATCTCTGCAGAGATGAGTTGGTCGACTTGGCGTGGGTCTCGAACCTTATCCTCCCCTTCAAAGTAGATGAGAAGGTGCATGTGGGGAAGGCCACACTTTTGAAACTCAACGGTGTAAACCCTGGCAACCGTTTTGCCCAAAACATGCTGCTGGAACACATCATCAAGAAGTGTATTCTTTTTCATGTTGAACACCTGAGCCACAATATCTGGGCGATCGGAGGGCTCTTGGCCTGGCAACACAGCCACTAAGATCTCTGGCCAGCATGGGTTGGTGGTCATGGTCAAGAAGAGGTCAGGTTTCCCTTCAAACCGAGTGATGGCCATGGAGTCTTGAAAGAGCTGGTTCATGTGCCTTACTCCTCCTATGTAAATTGAGGGAAGGATAATGCGCCTTCCAAGCATTTCTGGATTCAAGTAATCTGTGGACACCGCATCTGAGGATAGAGCCTTGTAGACTTCAGCCTGCAGCTCAGATTGATTATCACAGATCCACTGAGGTTGGCTTTGGTCTACCATTGCCCAGGCATCACAAAGGTACTCCTGGAAGAGCCGACCCCCTTGCAACAGGGCATCTCCTTCAATTAAGAGAGGGCGCGGATGGATACAAAAAGCAGTGTATTCCAGGAGAGTCACCTGTTGCTTTGTATTGCGCTTGTGATAATGCCCCCAAGTCCAGCCAGGCTCTCCTTGAGGGAACAGAAGGGGGTAGTGGAGTGCATAGGCAGAGTTGCCATGTCTGATGCCGCGGAGTCCTCTAGGACGTTCACCCTGGGCATTGCCTGTAGGATTGAGACGAACAATGATGTTGCAGGAGTCAGTGGTATCATGTAAAGAGTTAGGGATGATCACAGCAATTTCATCAACGGTGGGAAGATTGTACCTCCTCTGATCATCTCCTTCTTTAGTCATAACACAGAGTTTGACATGCTCAATATTGCCATGTCCCTCCACCTGCTGAGCCTGAAGCACCTGGTATGCAGGCTGGTATATTGCAGGGAATGGGTTGTGCTCATGCAGGACATCATAAATCTTCACCATTGTATCCTGATTTAGAACTGGGTTGCTCTGAAATTGATCTTCAATTGCAATCTCCCTCTGGTCATGGATGTAGTGCTGTGCCCAAGCTCTGGGCTGTCCAATATCTGGCAGGAGAGTCCCATGGAGGTGTGAGAGTTCACCCACGATTTTGAAGCAGTAAGGTCCAGCACTCTGCATGATAGCATCATCCAACTTCACGCCGGTGGAGGTGAATGTAAAAGCACTGTTATACTGGCAGATGTTCTCTCAAAATGATTTTCCCTCAGGATTCCCAGTGGTAAAAAGGCTCCTCAGCTCAGCTGGTGCTTGGGGGAGATATGGGATTTTGATGTCACCCCAGCTGCAGCACAGCTCAAACTTCCAAGTTGCTGTAGTTTGCCCCGTTGACTTTGTTAGCTTTTCTGCCCTCCAGTGCAATGCATGGCAGTCCTTGCACTCATGGATCATTGCCCCAAGATTATGTGGTGCATAATTTTGACGTTCAGTATATGGTTGATGCCCACAGGGCAGAGGGGGAGCAGGGGCTGGGGCATGGGAGGGTTGAGGCTGTGCAGCTTGCAGGCCACTGTGATGATGATGTGCAGCAACAGTCACAGTAGGTGAATCCTGAGGGGGGTTGTTGTTGTCAGAGGATGTAGTGGGGATGGAGTAGGGAAAGTGGGAGATCTGGAGGGTGAGAGGTTGGTGTGGGAAAAACAGGAATGGAGGGGCGGACTGGACTTGGGGTTGGTTGCAGAGGAGCAGCAGGGAGGAGAGCTGGTGGTGGTAGGCGATTTGGTTGAGACTGAATGGGACTGGGAGTTGGGAAGAGGATCCTGGGTTGTGGGTGTCTGCCAGGGGTGACAGGGTCAGCAGGGACCCTTCTCAGCAGTATTGGGGAGGTCGCTAATTGCTGGACTCATTGAGCTTCATGTCCTGCACGTCGATGGTGCTCTGGGGTTGTATCTGGACCATCAGACATGGTTTCACTGTGAACCACTATCAGCAAGTAGGATGAGGAAGTAAGTATTCTGTTTACTCCCTCTTCTCTATCAGTCATTTGAACTTTAGGTTGCTTAAGATTTTTTTCCTTATTTTTTTGGAATTTATTCAACCCCTTTGTACAGAAAACTCAGCATATCGGATTTAACTGCTATTTGTATTCACTACCTAAGGAACCCAAACAGGCCCAACACTAACCAAAGATATGTATAATATTTTCTTAATTTTACGAATTTTTTTACCAGGGCAAAGAGTAGTGGAATTGGGAAGAGGATGGGGATGGGTGGTGGTGGGGACAGGGTTTGTGTGGTTAAGCGCTGGTGGCATGTGTTGCGCACATGTGAGAGGGCAGGACGTGCGGCTGGGGGCGTGGTATTCCAGGGGGAATGCCTGTTGCGTTTTCTTTTTTTGAAATGGACGTGTGGCGCGTGGTTGTGTGTTTGTTTGGGTTGGGTTTGTTTGGGTTGTGGTTTTTGGTGGCGGACCTTTGATGGGGTTTGGCAGGGTTCAGGGTGTGTTGTGTTTTTTTTTTGGAGACAGGGAACATGTGGGGGGGAGCAAACGCCGCCATGAAGCACGCGTGTGGCAGAAACCTTTCGTGAAATCTTTCAAAAACACCAGTCAGCTACTCGACCACTCCTCCACTAAGTCCACCACACCCTTATTCTACTCTAAACCGACACGTTCCGCCATGACTCTGCAAAATAAACACCTCGCATCGATCGTATTATCTCTCTCCTCTCCTAGACCGAGCGGTGGTGTGTACAGAAGAATCCTCAGTAAACAAGATAGGCATCTGTTCAAGACAAGACTGACGTGATGTTGTCCCCTCCTGGTAAGTACTTTTACTGCTCAATCATTTGATCTTCATGGCTCAAATCACACCCCTTTACCTCTCGACACCTCTCTCGAACCCGTACCATGAATCACAAACCTCTGTCCAACTTGTCCACACTCTTCACCAACATGTCCTTCCTCTTGCCCAACTTTACTCCTATCCATTTTCCAAATGGCACGCCGGCCATGCCCATGCACCCTCAGCCTCAGTACCCATCATCCGATATCAGTTCTTCTACTCTGTCGACCCCAGCATCCACTCGTTCAACCTCGTCCAACTCCAGTGGCAATAAGGACAAGCACAAGGCACGCATCTACAATCAAGATCCGAAGTACCCCACCAACGCCCCCATTGGCACTCAAAGCACAATGGGAAGTGCCCCGAGTGCCACCAGTCTGGTGGCCTTACCAATCCAAAGTGGCATTCGCAGAAAAAGCGGTTGTTCATTCTGGTATGTAGGTCTCGATTTTCAGCATTGACTAAAGACTAATTGGGGCTTTGCACCACTGACAGTGCCGCAATGTCACCTGCAAGTATTGGAGGATCACCAATTACTACACTGACCCACTCACGTCTGCCTGTTCGACCTTGACTGTAGCAGGACCTACCCCAATCCCAGCTGGTGTAACCACTCTCTGCCTGCCGAATCCGTGCACAAAGGGCAACAAGCGTAACTGCAACGCTGCATGCACCAACAAGATGTGCAAAGAAGCTGTATCATAAGCGGGCACTCCAACTGCACTGTACACCGGTGAGCAAAGTGAGACCGAGTCAGCGGTTCCATGGCAGGACGGCCACCCCCTGTTCTGTTCAACAGCCCTTCACTTCCATCAATGCCGTCAATCCCATCGTCCGCAATTGCATCGTCTATCGCTTCCTCATTGATGGTTTCACCCCTTGAGGCCGCACTTCCTCCTTCCTCCCCCAATCCAACCAATCCTCGCTCTCTTCGCGACATCACCACCTCAACTATCCGGCCTTCGCTTGACAATCCCCCCCCACGAACGTCTGCATCGCTGCTCGAGGAGGGACCAACCTTCCAGGAAGTCCACCATTATGCTAGAGACCTCCCACAGGACTGGGCAGATGTCATGGCAGCACAGCAATCCGCCAAAGTGCAGTAAATGCTCTATGAAGCAAACCTCCATTCCCAGACCAAGGAAGGAATCGGCACAGTAGTCATGGGTGACTGATTACAGAAAAGTTATGTCAAGACAGGGGGATGCTCTAAAACACTCTTCATCAGCATGGACAGTACGTCAACCTGCCCTAGACGGTACATATGCACAAATGTAATTATATTGTATATAAATAATGGAATTGAAACTTATAGTATCCCTTTGTCTACTGATGCCACACTGTTTAGCAGACCTGTAATATAAACACCCAGTTAGTTAACAAGCAGTTTGGCCTTATTTGTGTGCTTGCCTTGATGAAAAAGAACTTTTGGATTCTCAGATGAAGCTGAGGGAATGATTGAGACCTGGGAAGGAAATACTGTCAGCGTTGCATTAGCAAAGTTCACGTCAAGGGTGTCTTAATGCGGTTTTACGTCAAGGGCATCTTAATGTGGTTTACGTCAAGTGCCCTTGACGTAAACTTATGTCAAGGTTGCCTTGACATGGGCTTACATCAAGTACGTTTTAACGTGGATTTTTCTCATCACCAAACCAATGGGCTAGATATCTAGGGTAACTGCTGTCCAATAGCACAAAAACAGTCGCTAACGTATCTAGAGACTATTTTACAAGATGGAAAGCTACCTATGGGCTGGAAAGACCTGAAATGGGCAGTTGGGCTCAGGGGCCTTGCCAGCTAGCAATTTCCTGGACCAATATCTCCAGACCCACAAATTCAAAAGTGTGGAAAGCTTGTAATCTGATTTAAAATATATATTTCTATCATATAGCCAAATATCTCTAAATTATGGACAAAATTGGCTTTGCAATCAGGTTTCTGTGTGTCTAGGGCCTGAAGTGGGCAGAACAGTGCTTCTATTAAACCCCATAGAAATATAAATTGGCTCATATAAATACATAGAAACTGTTGCAGATAGCATATATTTTAGCTGCAACTTACTGGACCAGGATCAATAAAGGAGGAATGGTCTAATTAGGCCCAGGGGCTCTTGACCTGGCCACCCCTGAACATGCAGAGTGAAACCTGCTCAAGTAATGGGTGTGCTGACACATTCAACTTAGATATAGTAAGCTTTATCTCCCTAAAGGGGTGAAAATGTTTGAGGGAAGGAGTTAGTTAGTTGCTAACCATTCAGGATTGCACTTGAGGGGCTGAAGTAATTGAACTCCCTCTCCTATCACCATTAGAAAATCTGAATGGTCCCAACATTTTGTAACAAGCTTAGAGTACTAATAACTGTATATTAGAGCTGTTTTGGGTTCTTTGCATGCATTAAGTTTGAGGCAACACCAAAAACATGGCCCTAGACACACAGAAACCCTGATTGCAAAGCCAATTTTGTCCATAATTTAGAGATATTTGGCTATATGATAGAAATATGCTGTTCAACCCAATCGTCGTATCCCATGGGCTTTGAGAAGACATTGGTGAAAGTCTTCCCTTTGTCTTCTGTGACGAGTCGGGTGGCTAGGTTGTTATCATACTTTTTGAAGTCTTCGCCTTCGGATTCAGAGAACTGGAAGTTCATCGATAGGTTAGAAATTGATATGGATATAGGAAGGGAGTTGTTGGAGTTGGTTTTTGGTGAGCTCCAAGCCGAAGATATTCGCTCTTTTATTCCTTCGAGACTGATCATCCCACATCTGAGTTCAATGTCGTTAGGAAGAGGGTGATCGAAGGTTGGTTCTTTGAAGATGTCCAGGAACTCATGGAGCTCTGGTGGGATCATTTCTTCCAATGGTTTGGCGGCTTCTTGGTGCTCGGAAGCGATTTTTGCTGAGATACTCGTGCCGGCGATCGTTAGCTCTGAGACGGACTGGACCTCTACCGGTGGTAAGTCTTCATATCCTTCCGGTAATCCTTCGAACACTGGTGAAGGTGGGCGTCGATCTGGTTGCCCATTGGTTTTTCCGTAGACGTCTGCTGCGGTGTCGAGGCATCGATGCGAGCAGTACACATCGTCGAATGTTACTCGCCTCATTCGCCAGTCGACCTGAGGGTTATGTTCATGCAGCCAAGGAGCACCTAAGATGACCGGGTGCCTTCCTATGTTTGCAACATCCATGACGATGGCTTCTTCGTGGTTTCCCATCCGGAGGTTAGCTTTTACTTCCTTGTCGATTACTCCGAGGGAGTGGCCATCGATAGGGACTGGGTGTCTGGGGAATAGTTTTCGTTGAGTGGGAATAGAGTTTTTGGAAACAAAGGTTTGATTGATGAAATTGGAGGTGGCGCCTGAGTCTATCATGGTGGTGGGGAATGCTGTGACTGGTCCTGAGCTCATCTTAGTAGGTACGATCAAGTGCGTGGAGGGATCAAGTGGCATATTATTGGCATGGGGTATAGCAACATGATCAGTACCTAATAGATGGCGGAGGACAGAAGCGCGACTTGGCACAGTCAGATCGCGCTGGGTTGAAAACCCGAGGGCAATGGCTGGCCAGTTGTGGTGGGGGTATCTCGGGTGAACGGATTGTATGGATTATTGGAGGCAGGATTTGTGACGAGAATGGGGGTATTTGAGGTGGCAGCAATGGTAGAGGTGTACTCGAGGGTGGCTTGACGTTGTCGATGGAAGGCAGCCGTATGCCCAGTCTGCCCACAGTAGAAGCACAATCCTTCCTTCTTTCGACGGAACCTTTCCTCTGATGATATGGGTCCTTTTCTTGCGGCGTCGATGTGGATGGGGACCGGTTGGGAGTGTGTGAAGGAATTAGGGGCATTTGGCGGAGGAGTGGGAGCCGGTGCAGTAGGTTGGGGACGCGGAGGCTGAGGACGTGATGGTGGAGGGGGTTCTTCCCTCCCCTTCAGCAGAGACTCAGCGCTTGCAACACCCATCGCTTTGCAATACAGCCCAAGAATATCGGCTCTGACGACATCCTGGTACATCATCCACATCGCGTCACCGCTAGTCCAGGCAACTTTGAATAGTGCATCTTTGCCTTTGCCAAAATGGTTTATGATTTTGTCAATCATATATTCTTTAGGTGCTCACCCGAAGGCCAAGACCTGTTTTAGATCTCGCCCTGGAAATCTTCGGTCATCGTTTGGAATATGAGGTCTCAGAAGTGATGTGTGGAATACCGGGTGTACACCCCTTCTTTGTAATTCAATGGGTAAATCCAATTTGTACGACAATCCTGTTGATTTCACTTTTATAATTTTATAAGGTCCTATAAACCTTGGTACCAGCTTTTGAGATCGTCCCTTAGGTAAATTCAGGTTCTCTGTACTAAGATATACCAAGTCGCCCTCCACAAATTTAGACTGGCGACAGTGTTTATTAGCATAATGATTCTGCTGCACCTCTGGCTGCGATGACAGTGTCATGAGCATTCATAATAGCTTCTTTCATTCTCAGAGCAATTCTCAAACTCCGGGATACTCACTATCATGATCCCAGATCATGGGACAGGGGATTCGTCCGTAATTCAAGAAAAACAGCAAAAAGCCCATGGTCTCCGATCTCGCTGAGTTCATAGTGAACTCAATGGCTGGAAGTTTAATTGCCCAGTTCTTCTGATCTGGCGATATGCATTGTCTTAACATTTGTACCATAGTTTTATTGGCACGTTCCGTGGCGCCATCTGTTTGAGGTGGTAAGCCATGGACATCTTTAATTCTACCCCGATTAACTATGTAGTTGTGACCAGAAAATGCTTGTAAATAATGTATCTCTGTCACTAACTATTTGCTTGGGTAATCCGTGTAACTTATAAACCAAATCGAATACTACTTCTGCTATATGCTTAGCGGGATACTTTTAGTTAGTGGGTACTAAGTGCACCAAACATGTCAGGTGATCAATAATAATACATATCATATCAAATGTTCCATTTCGATTTGTGGACGAGGGTAATGGTCCTACAAAATCGATTCCTATCGATTGCCATGGTCTTGTAGCTATTTCTAATGTCTTGAGTAAACCATAGGGTTTTGTAGTGTGTGCTTTGACGATGTTACATACTGAACAGCTCTCACAGAAGCTATTGACGTCCGTGATCATTCCTTTCCACCACATGTGCTCCCTGGAGTATTGGATCGTTTTCCTTGCGCTCAAATGGGCAAGTATTGTGTGGGCATGCGTTATTATAATCTCTCTTATTCGTCGTTTACCTATAGTTATGTCTGGTATGCAGAGTCTTTTATCAGACTCGCTTACTTTCAAATATAATAGATCCTTCTCATATTGGAAGTTACGATATTCTTTAGGAGAATGTATTATCAATTTAAATAATTTATCATTCTCGTAATTTCCCTTTATATGCTTGTACAGATCTATTCCTTCACCGTTGGATATTATTGTTGTGATCAGTTCGGTATCCGTCAGACTATCGGAGTTGTCCTCTGTTGAGGTACCCGTCACTCTTGAATTGTCATCGTCAAGTTGATCATCTTTTTCCGATGCACTGTGTTCTAGTTCATCGGAGCACGTCGGCTCCTCATCACGGTTATTTGAGGGTTCCTTCTCACTTCCTTGTGATTCCATTACTAGGTTCCGAGGGGCCTCGCCCTCCAAGCCGCGCATACCACCTTTTCAATTACCGAGTTTTAGCCTTATCATGATAGGCTTAGTCATGTCTTTTTCTTTGGCATCGGCT
The DNA here is from genome assembly GCA_000827465.1 of Tulasnella calospora MUT 4182. NCBI lineage: Eukaryota > Fungi > Basidiomycota > Agaricomycetes > Cantharellales > Tulasnellaceae > Tulasnella > Tulasnella calospora. Next base: position 44,895 of record KN823220.1, read on the forward strand.
ATCTTATCCGATTTTTTTCCTTTTCGTTCATACAGCTTCTCGAAGTCGTAATCCTTTTGCTTCGGGGCTCTAAAGGTTCGTCCTGATCTGGTTCTCGGCATAAAGTCTGCCAGCACCACGTCGTCTGACTCATCGGCCAAGTTCTCATAATCATTGTCCTCTTCTGAGTAAGCAATGGAGTCATAATTAGTCGCTTCTTCATCAAGTGCGCTTCTCTTTTCGGAACTAGTTTTAACCTTAATGGCGTAATTAGCCTTTGTACCTTTTTTGGTTGATTTCCATTTTGTTGCACTTCCTACATCATTCCGGTCAATATTTACCAGCTCCACTGCCTTGCCAGTCAGCCCAAGTCGTTGAAATACCGATAGGCCGGTATCCAACATCATAGGTTCACCGGTTCTCATTGCTACCGCATTAAGCACAACTGGTTCATTTGTCTCTTGATCTCGAACAAATTTGGATCGCGCTCTCACAGTTCCTTTAGGCTCATTGCAGTACATTCTTGACAAGGCGTCTGAGAATTCATTAAGTTTTCCAGGTATGTACGCGATTTTGAAATGATAATCACTTAATTCCTCTACCCAACGAGCTTCTCTGTGCGACAGGTTCTTTTGTCTCATTAGGTGGATTAATGCTTCGTGGTCTGTGAATATGTGGAATCGTCTGCCATATATCAAGGGTTTGAATCTTTTTAGCGATCTGACAATGGCTAATAACTCTTTCTCGTGTGTAGGATAGTTCTGTTGCGCTGGGTTGAATTTCCCAGACCAGAACACGATATTCTTTGCTGTCTCGAGGTCGTGCTCTTGACTTAGGTGACCTCCAGCGCACGTTAAGCTAGCGTCGCACGTCACATTAATAGGAGGTGAGCCTCCACTATCATCTATATTAGTTCTACACTTATCACGATATTCTGCTACCATAGTCTTTATTTCTTCAAACGCTCTTTGTTCGATCGGACCCCATTTGAACGGTGTTTTCGAACCTGTAAGAGGCGTCAGGGCTGCCATAGGTATGTGTATATTCTTTATACCATTGGCTAGGTATCCTACTGACCCCAAGAATCCCAACAAGAGATCTTTACTAGTAGGTGTTTTCCACTTCTCGGTCACATCTACTTTATTTGGGTCCATCTTAATCCCCTGGTCAGTTATCACGTGACCTAAGAGTACCAGTTCTCTCGCAAAGAACTTCATCTTATCCCATGATAGGTATAGCTTTTCTCATCGAAGTATATTTAGTACTATTTGAATGTGTTCTATATGATCTTCGACAGTGTCAGAATAAATTAAAATATCATCCAGATACACGTCCATAAATACACCTATAATGCTGAAAATATGTGGTTCATCAGCGCTTGGTACGTTGCCCTGCCGTTACAATCTCCTTGTTGTAATACTAGGCTTTCCATAGTACCATCGGGCGTATTAAATAAAGTGCGATGTACATGTTCAGGTACAACTCGAATCTGTTTGTAGGCATCTTTTCCATCTATTAGGCTTCGATATTTATGTTTAGCGGCATTTCGGAGCATAGCTTCCATATCTGGAAGCGGTGATGACAGTTTCTTCGTATTAGCATTCTGGATTCGTTTATCTAAAACAGTTCTAATCCTCGGTTTGCCATCAGGACCTGTTTTGGGCTTTCAGAGAATCAGTAACAGGGACACGTTCCCTCCGGTACGTAGTCTCCACCTACCGTTCTTTATATACCGATCTTTCTTTTCTCTCCACAAAGGTTTCATTGCATCGGCACATCTAGAAGGTCGGTACGGATATATTTTATTTTTGTCAATGAGCGGTATTGCATGATTTACAGGAGGATACAGGTCCTTGCAACACCCATTCGAGTTTTACCCCTAGACCTTCAATAACAGCCAATTGCAGTAATTTATTTTGCTTTATTGTTGATGAAGCTTCTTGCCTAAACAATACAATTCACAGTAAGAAATTATAGCGCGAGATGAGTGAGAAAACGGTTGTCCAATAACTCGGGGTGTTTCAGGGCAAATGTTGGTCCTTGCAACAAACAATTCTGCGTTGCCCCCTTCCCCTGATTTTGGTCAGTCTGCTTGTGATGACCTCATCATCACAAGCCATCACAAGCACCAATGATCCCATCACGTGACACCCCTAAGCCCACTTCCCGGTCTTTCGTCGCCTCACCTTTCCCTCACGTTCCTTACTCATTGTCCTCATTGTAACCACACGATCATTACTCATTTAACGCGTAAGCGTTTCCATCATGTTCCGTAATGTTCTTTACTGTTCTAGGGCATTCTTAGTACAGCCACTCTTTAGTATTTAACCACAGCGGAATGAGGGGGTTTGTTCCTCATTCCGCCTCTTGTCTACTCCAATACAACAGTCTCCTTCAACCATCGTCCTAGCGTGATTACGGTCGCCTAGGGGCCTCACTCTCATAGTCACAGTCCCAAGTCCAATCCACAGTCCACATATGCCTTGCTCAGTTCAACGTCCACGAATCGTGACATTAGGCGGAAAAACCTTTCGAGCAACCCGTAACCATAGTCCATGCCAAAGGCTGCTATCCAAAGAACATCGAAACTCAGCTCCAAGACCAAAGAATACCTCCAAAGACTACGCGATGCTCACAAAGAAGGCGAAGTTGCTGCAATTGTCAAACCACAGTACCACTATCCTAAGACAAACCAAATCTACACTAAAGTCCAATACCAACAATGTAACGGAGAACCCTACGACTTCAACAAATGTATAACCTGCGCTACTCAACACGCACGCATCGATATCACCAAGTGCCCCTACGCTACTCTCGAGTACCTCCTCAATAACTTCCCAGCATCCGAAATCTCCGTCAACAAGTCAAACCTCCTGATCCCTTACACTCCAGTCACCCAAGCCATCGCCCGAGCATACCAAGTTCTCCCTATCGATACTATTGTTGAGTACGATAGTGTATGAGCTTTACGAGCACACCATCAGCATTCAACCTCCCTCGATCGTCTTCCCAACCCAACCTCGTCTCGCTCAACACTCCGACAACCATGGGTACCCCCCAAGGAACAACAGGAGTCTCTCCCTCCACGAACGCACCTGTCCAAACCACGGCGCAACCCACCCAAACCACGCAAGTCCAAATAGACCCCAACATGCTCGCTGCAATCATCGCAGCGCTACAAATGGCCAGATTAGGCACCCAAGCGCCACCACCCCCGTCCCAACCACAGCCCCAGCCAAAGTCAACCAAAATGAAAATCAAGGAACCAGATGTCTACGATGGGAAAAGCTGAGGAGGAGACACGGAGAGGTGGTTACTCATGTGTGAGAACTACTTCCTGGCCCGATCCAGCGACTTCCCCGACGACATAGCCAAGATTCAATTCGCCCTCAGCTACTTTTCCGGCACTGCGCAATCATGGGAAAATTATATTCTCAAAGACCTCCTGAGCACGCAACTAAAGAATGAGTCGCACAACTGGGATTCCTTCAAGGCAGTATTTGTCACGGCATTTGGAGACCCGGATAAAGAAGGAACGGCCATCCGAAAACTCGGATCTCTCTCCCAAGGAAATCGCCCTGTTGCGACCTATACAGCAGATTTCAGGCGAATCACGGCTGACATCAATTGGAACGACTCGGCCCTCGAACACGCCTACCAACAGGGATTAAGTGCCGGTGTTAAGGATGGGCTGGTCTACCATGAGAAACCAGCCACATTGGAGAAGCTGTATACCCTCTGCACCCGCATCGACAACCGCCTCTGGGAACGAAAGCAAGAGAAGAACAATGATCACAGCTCACGACCTCCACCATCACGTCCTCAGCCTCCGCGTCCCCAACCTACTGCACCGGCTCCCACTCCTCCGCCAAATGCCCCTAATTCCTTCACACACTCCCAACCGGTCCCCATCCACATCGACACCGCAAGAAAAGGACCCATATCATCAGAGGAAAGGTTCCGTCGAAAGAAGGAAGGATTGTGCTTCTACTGTGGGCAGACTGGGCATACGGCTGCCTTCCATCGACAACGTCAAGCCACCCTCGAGTACACCTCTACCATTGCTGCCACCTCAAATACCCCCATTCTCGTCACAAATCCTGCCTCCAATAATCCATACAATCCGTTCACCCGAGATACCCCCACCACAACTGGCCAGCCATTGCCCTCGGGTTTTCAACCCAGCGCGATCTGACTGTGCCAAGTCGCGCTTCTGTCCTCCGCCATCTATTAGGTACTGATCATGTTGCTATACCCCATGCCAATAATATGCCACTTGATCCCTCCACGCACTTGATCGTACCTACTAAGATGAGCTCAGGACCAGTCACAGCATTCCCCACCACCATGATAGACTCAGGCGCCACCTCCAATTTCATCAATCAAACCTTTGTTTCCAAAAACTCTATTCCCACTCAACGAAAACTATTCCCCAGACACCCAGTCCCTATCGATGGCCACTCCCTCGGAGTAATCGACAAGGAAGTAAAAGCTAACCTCCGGATGGGAAACCACGAAGAAGCCATCGTCATGGATGTTGCAAACATAGGAAGGCACCCGGTCATCTTAGGTGCTCCTTGGCTGCATGAACATAACCCTCAGGTCGACTGGCGAATGAGGCGAGTAACATTCGACGATGTGTACTGCTCGCATCGATGCCTCGACACCGCAGCAGACGTCTACGGAAAAACCAATGGGCAACCAGATCGACGCCCACCTTCACCAGTGTTCGAAGGATTACCGGAAGGATATGAAGACTTACCACCGGTAGAGGTCCAGTCCGTCTCAGAGCTAACGATCGCCGGCACGAGTATCTCAGCAAAAATCGCTTCCGAGCACCAAGAAGCCGCCAAACCATTGGAAGAAATGATCCCACCAGAGCTCCATGAGTTCCTGGACATCTTCAAAGAACCAACCTTCGATCACCCTCTTCCCCCGCATCGCCCTTACGATTGCAAAATCGAACTCGTGCCAGGAGCAGAACTGCCGAAACCAGGGGGACTCTATCAAGGATCGGCAGGTGACAATGAAGAACTGAAAAAATGGATCGATGAGATGAAGGGAAAAGGGTACATCTGTGAATCCAATTCACCGGTCGCCTCGTCCTGTTTCTTCGTTGGCAAGAAAGATGGAAAGAAACGATTGGTCATCGACTATCGAAAGCTTAACGATATCACCGTCAAAGATCAATACCCCATTCCCCTCGCCTCTCAGTTGATCGATCAACTTCAAAACAAAGAGTACTTCTCCCCACTTGATCTCAGGAGCGGATACCATCTCATCAGGATAGCGGAAGGTAGCGAATGGCTGACTGCCTTCAAAACTCGCTTCGGCTTGTTTGAGTGGACCGTCATGCCCTTCGGACTCTGCAACGCCCCCGCCGTCTTCCAACGCTTCACTAACCACGTCTTGCACGACCTCCTCGACGAATCCGTGGTCAACTACCTGGACGACACAATGCCGGCGACTCAGACAAGGGAAGAAAACGTGGAAGTCACGAAAGAGGTGCTGCGAAGATTCAGGGAAAATCGACTCTTTTGCAATCCCAAGAAGTGCAAGTTCTTCATCAAAGAAACTGACTATCTGGGGCTCTGGATTAGCAAAGATGGGATTTCGATGGACAAGCATAAAGTCGAAGCAATCAAAGAATGGCCTGCTCCGCATAACGTTAAGGATATCCAAACCTTCCTAGGGTTCGCCAACTTCTACTGACGATTCGTCAAGGACTTTGCAAGACTTTCAGGACCGATCACGGACTTACTACGAAAAGAAACACCCTGGGATTGGTCGTCCAAGTGCCAAGAGGCTTTCGATCAACTGAAGGAATGATTCATCACCGCTCCGGTCCTTGCACATCATGACCCCAATCTTCCTTCGCTTTTGGAAACCGACGCATCAGGATACGCCTATGGAGCAGTTCTATCGCAGAAGGCGTCAGATGGCAGAATTCACCCCAACGCCTTTATGTCCAAATCCATGACCCCTTCGGAACACCGATACGACATCTACGATAAAGAAATGCTCGCAATCGTCCGCGCTCTGAAATACTGGCATCATTATTTGGAGGGTGCGAAGTTTCCTGTCCGAATCCTCACTGACCACAAGAACTTGGAATTCTTCAAAAAGGCGCAAATCCTCAACGATCGGCAACACCGCTGGCTCCAGGACCTCTCCCGCTTCGACTTTACCATATCCTACCACCCTGGCACTAAATCTGGCAAACCCGATGCACTTTCCCACCGCCCGGACCACCGTCCCGAAGAGGGGGCAGAAGAACCGTCCCTGACGCTTCTACCACCATCCAGAATTGAGGAAATCGATGCTGATGAGGAAGAGGACGAAGCAGAAAATCGACAACTGGCTACTGATCAAGAACTAGTAGACTTAATCATGACATCCCTTCGTGACGACCCTGCTATCAAGTCAATCCTAGCCTACTTTGATGCCCACCCAAATTCAGCACCAGCCAAAGTCCAAAAAGAAATGTCCGACTACGACCTGAAGGAAGGACTACTACACTATCGAGACCGAATCTACGCGCCCCATGACGAAGAACTGAAGCGTGCAATTCTACAATTGTACCATGACTCCATCCTTGCTGGGCACCCTGGGCAAGCCAAGACACTGGAACTAGTGTCAAGAGGCTATTACTGGCCGTCGATGAAGGCCTACGTGAATCGATATGTGGACGCCTGCGACACTTGCCAATGGAATAAGCCCCATCATGCCAAACCAGTCGGACTCCTTAAACCGCTACCAGTTCCTACAGGACCCTGGCAAGATGTCTCGTACGACTTCATCACAAAGCTCCCGACCACTCGATTAGGCAATGATACTATCCTCATAGTTGTGGATCGACTCCTCAAGGAGGCACACTACATCGCCACTAAAGAGCTAGGACTAGACGCATCCAAGACGGCCAAACTTTTCATTGCCAATGTCTGGAGACTCCACAGGCTTCCCCTTCGAATCGTGTCCGATCGCGGTCCTCAATTCAACGCCCCATTCTCTTGCGCCCTCTTCAATGGTCTCGGTGTCAAACCCACCTTCTCCACCACCTACCATCCCCAAACCGACGGACAAACAGAAAGGACGAACCAAAATGTCGAAGGCTTCCTCAGGATCTTCTGCAATCACCGACAAGACGATTGGGACGAACTCCTACCCTTTGCCGAATTTGCATACAACAACTCTCTCCATTCCTCCATCGGCACTACCCCGTTTATGGCTAGTTGCGGCTACAACCCCACCTTCACCAACATGCCGTCCAGTGCTCAGTCCAACCCGTCAGCAGAAGATCGACTTGAAAGGATTGCAGTCATTCAGAAAGAGATCCAATCGGCGATGACTATGGCTCAGGAAAAGCAAAAGCAGTACTACGACGAACACAGGCAGCAGGAACCATCGTATGAAATAGGAGATAAAGTCTGGCTAGACGCAGGAAATATCACGACCAATCAACCGTCGACCAAACTTGCAGCAAAACGACTCGGACCATTCAAAGTCGAAGCCAAGATCTCATCGCATGCCTATCATCTTACCCTCCCGTCGTCCATGAAGATCCACCCCGTCTTCCACATCTCCCTTCTCACTCCTCATGTCATTGATACCATCCCGGGTCGAACTCAACCACCGCCACCACCAGTAATTGTAGACGATGAGGAAGAATGGGAAGTCGAAAAGGTCCTTAACTCTCGATATCGATATGGGCAACTGCAGTACCTTGTTAAGTGGAAGGGTTTCGGAGAAGACGGCAATACCTGGGAACCTGTCAACAATCTGGAACATGCCGGAGACCTTGTCCAAGACTTCCATCAACGATTCCCTTTGGCCTTTAGTCTCACTCACCAACCACCTGCTCCTCGTCGTTCGAACCGCCGCCTTTAGGAGGGGCTGATGTGATGACCTCATCATCACAAGCCATCACAAGCACCAACGATACCATCACGTGACACCCCTAAGCCCAGTTCCCGGTCTTTCGTCGCCTCACCTTTCCCTCACGCTCCTTACTCATCGTCCTCATTGTAACCACACGATCATTACTCATTCAACGTGTAAGCGTTTCCATCATGTTCCATAATGTTCTTTACTGTTCTAGGGCATTCTTAGTACAGCCACTCTTTAGTATTTAACCACAGCGGAATGAGGGGGTTTGTTCCTCATCCCGCCTCTTGTCTACTCCAATACAACAGTCTCCTTCAACCATCGTCCTAGCATGATTACGGTCGCCTAGGGGCCTCACTCTCATAGTCACAGTCCCAAGTCCAATCCACAGTCCACATACGCCTTGCTCGGTTCAACATCCACGAATCGTGACACTGCTCTGAAACCTCCACTTCATGCCCCAAACCCCTCATCCTCGACATCCGAACCAACACCTTCATCCTCCTCTCCTCCCCTCCACCTACATTGGCGCCTCTTCTTACTCTTGAATCATGGTGGAGTCGGGGCAGGTGGGAAGAGCTTCCTTATCTTTGGTTTCTCTGGTCCTGACAGACCACGAGCCTCGCGTTCCTCGACCTTCCGGCTCCACTCAACAAGGCAAGCCTCTTGCTTTGCTTTCCGCTCCGCCCTCTCACGCGCTCTCCACTTTGTCTTTGTCTCTTCAGGGTCATCTGGCTCGTCATCCTGCTTGTCATCCAGCTCAAGGTCATCCACCGTGTCATCCACAGCCGGCTCCACATCCACCGGTGCTATGTCCCCTTGAAGTTCATCCATAAATGGCTTGCCAGAGAGCCATCGGGCATTCTTTCTTGACATTCTATTGCGCTTTCGGTTCGTCTTTTCTTTCTCTTTCCCCCGCAGCTACTCGTGGAGCTCACCAAGGTTCAACTCTCACAGCAGCAGCTGTGTATTAGCAGCCTCGTTTATCGACCGCTCAATTTTTGACACGTGCAGTGCCTTTCGAAGTTTGCGCTGTAATGCGGCGACAGTATCCACCAATACTGTCTGCGGAGCGTTCTCCAGATTGGCTGGTCCGGCATGCAATATGGAGTAGCCTGGGCGGAGACTGGCTGGGACCGATTGGATAACCGGTGCAGCAAGGCGTGAGGTGGATTTGAGAGGTGAGTCGGTAATTAGGAAGCTGGTGGACGTTGACCGAAGGACCTCGGCAAGGTCGACCTCCACCTCGTCCATAGCGTCTTCGCGTTCATTTTCTGATGGCTCAGAAGGCAGGCGTTCAATGGCTGCTTGCTCCGGTGGACTAATCTCCTGGTTTTGTCTTGTTTCAGACTCCTCTTCTTCACCTTCAGGGACAATTGCCAGGGCCGGCACCCTCGAAGCACCTCTCGCCCACCGGTGAGCATCCACAATAGCGTGAACTGGACTTGGTAGTGGGAGAGGGAACCCTCCCTTGACAGATGTCTCCAAGGCAGGTGCCATAGCGTCAGGACACAGGAAGTTGTGATGACCTCGTCATCACAAGCCATCATAAGTATCAACAATCCCATCACGTGATACTCCTAAGCCCAGTTCCCGGTCTTTCGTCGCCTCACCTTTTCCTCACGCTCCTTACTCATCGTCCTCATTGTAACCGCACGATCATTACTCATTCGACGCGCAAGCGTTTCCATCATGTTCCATAACGTTCTTTACTATTCTGGGGTATTTTCAGTACAGCCACTCCTTAGTATTTAATCACGACGGAATGAGGAGGTTTGTTCCTCATTCCGCCTCTTGTCTACTTCAATACCACAGTTCCTCTCAACCATCGTCCTAGTGTGATTACGATCGCCTAGGGATCTCACTCTTACTACCACAGCCCACAGTCCACAGCCCAACGTACGCCTTGCTCGGTTTGAAGTCCACGAATCGTGACAGAAGTCGTGGCGGTGCGGGATCAATCCCGTTGTCCAAAATGCCGATCGGATGGTCTCTGGTGTGAAAGCGCGAGCTCGGGCCCTTGAGTAAACACAAAGGAAGGTGTCATTGTTTACCCTTTTCCCTGTGCTCCTCCAATAACGCTCGCACTCTTGGGTCCAATAGATTTTCAGTGCGCCGAAACATGCGACATCAAGACCCTGAAGCTCGTGCATTGTATGCAGTGGGTACGATATCACAATGATGTTGTGAGCCACCGCATACTCCAGGAAATCAATCGTGCAGTGCGATTGGTGGCCATCCACAAAAAGGAAACAGGGTCCTTCAAGATGAGAGGTTTGGTCATCAAAGTCCTTGATATATTCGAGTGAGATGACATTTTCTGTATAACCACGTGCTGATACAGTTACACTGCAGTGGAAAGAGTTAAAGATCCCTTCGAATCTTTTTAGAATAGTGAGCTCTTACTTTGCCTGATCGGGATTATCCTCGCTCCAACTTGACATGCGGTATTTGCCTTTGAAGATGACTGTTGGCCGAAGCATAGTCCCATTGCCTGCTATTGTCTCGATAACCGTTGTTATTTTGCGTTCCCCATCTTTATGAAGGTGAACATGATGCTGTCCTGCCTCCGCTATCACCAACTGATGGGCAAAGATGCCGGTGTTGACGCCCACTTCATCCATGCCCAAAATATTCTCGCCAGGCAGATTGTGGGTTGTAAAAAGCTCTTCCACCATATCAAGATAGTCCTTGACTGCTGTCGGATTCATTCCGGATGCGCAATTGCGGTCTAGCGGAGCTGCACGGTAAATACTGAGGCAGGGGTGTCGTTGCAAGAAGCGGTTGACAAACTGCTGCCCCAGCTCAGCGGATGGCCCGCATTTTGCTTCCAGGAGGCGGACCAACTTCTCATAGATCAAGCGGTGTGTGAGGGGAAAGCCTCGCTTACCCATTCCAATGAGAAAATCTACAACTGTAAGCTCCTCCGCTGGTGTGAAGAGTTGCTTGCCAGTGTTGAACTCGCCCATGGTCGGCTGGCCTTTCACAAGCCGGCTAAGGACTGAATGGTCTATGTCATGCTCCCTAGCGAGTTGTCGGATACTTTTTCGTTCCTCCACTGGCTTGTCTTGTTGGGCGAACCATGCTGTTTGTGCCGTGATCTTGGCAGCTTCTTTTTTATCATTCTCTTTGCGTTTTTCTTCAGCAATAGTGCGCGCTTTAGGCATAATAAGATAAAGAATGAGTGAACGGAGTAGAAAGGGGGAAGATTATTTGAATATTGTCCATTGCAAGGCAAGGTGAGCAACCCGCGCTAAGCCACGCACGGCGAACTTGCGACCCTGACGCTGTGCACTCTTTTGCTTCGTCCTCACCAACCACCGGACCATGCTCCGAGCTAATTTATATACTCACTCTTGGTATGTCTGGGCGGTTGTAAATGACATATATTAGTTAGGTTGTTGTGGTATCTGGTCTGCTGTTGATGAAATGCTCTGGGCAGGCAAAAATAGGCAGAGATCCGTCTTTTCCTCAGACAAGTATGACCTTAATTGGCCCTTATAATACATCAAACTAAAGCTTCATACAACATCTATTGATTGCATATAGGGGGGTTTCCCACTATTCCCACCGTGGGGAGAAATGACGGTGTGTTGCAAGGAACCACCGTGTTGCAAGGACCCGTATCCTCCTGTACTGCTCTATAAGGCGGCAGTGGGGACTCAGATATATCCTTACATAAGTCTCTAGCTTCCTCTTGTAGCTGTCGTCATAGTATCTCTTGCTGCCCTTCGAGCACGTCTGCTGCCTTCAAAGGGATTACCGCTACTTGCATGCCTTTGATTGGGGCTGCTCTCTTCATTCCGACTGCAATTTGAGAAGGATTAAATCCTAACGCCACCTTGTACTGGTATAGGAATGGCATTCCTAATATAACGCCGTATTCACTAGAGTTTATTATATCAAACCTTCTTACTTCACTTATTCCTTGATATGAGAAGTTTATATCCGCGCTATGATGTACTATCGTTCGCAAACCCGCAGTCGCTAACTGAACAGGTAAAGGCTTATTCAGATTATGTACAGGTAATTTTAGCTGATCTACAAGTCGGGTGGAAATAAAGTCGGCCAGCGACCCTGTATCTACTACCGCGTGCACAGCACGACCATTTATGAATACTTCAATTACGATAGGGTGAGGAACAAGACGTTCGAAGTCCTTGACATGAGCAGAGTGGCGTTCAGTAGCGCTAAGTGTAGGTATTGGTTTCGTTAGTTTCCCTTTTCGGTTACGTGGATGGTTATTTGTACTTACCACAAGGGAAGCGAAAACAGAAGGAACGAGTTTAGGAGGTTCGTCGTGTATGGCCAAGAACCTCGTGTCATATGCATTACTGATCAAGTTGTCGTTCCCATCAGACGTTTCATCCATATTCTTGTCTGACGCGTCTTCGTTCAGGGTTCTTGCAGCATTGGGGTCGTCGTCGTCCGAGACTCCTAAACCCGATATGTCTGCCAGGCTGGGTATGTCTGAATCTTCATCGGAATCGTAAGTATGTCTTCGTGTTCTGGCCTCAAGGAGACCACGTGATTTACTTGGTCTGCTAGAATAGGGTCGGGGGCTTCATCGAAGAGCCCTTGCCCTTTCATAGTCTGAAACAGAATCGTTCTCACCTGCGCTTTTCGTCACATTGACAGTGCCTTCTTCACCAGTCAGTCGTCTTTTTGGTTTTCCCCTAAGCTTAAAGATGTGACGGCCTATTGTTTCATTTGGAGGCATCAACGGATGGTCAATAATCTTTTCATGACCGTACGATTGGTCTTTGGTACACGGACCTGTAAGGTGTTCAAACTGCTTTTGGTTGTAGTCATGAATAGACAATTCGAGCATCTACCATTGGGCGATGTTAAATGTCCCATCGCCAGCCTGATGCATCCATAGGTAGAGTGTCTTCCTGAGTACACTATCGTTGATGTACCAGACATCGGGCTTGTTCATTGTTATGAAGAACCGATTCTCCTTGTGGTTAATGGTGCCACGGGCAATCGAATAGTCTGTGGTGATTGGCACACCTATATAAAGCGCTGCTCTGATCCTGTCGTACATGAACGAGCACCATGATATGTAGTGGGCGAGATTGAAATCGCAGAATAGCCACCATATACGAACCCAGTAGACAGGTTGAAGGTCCCCTTTTCGTTCTGGGAACTCCCTAAGGTCTTCTACAGCGATGTATTCTGGGTTCTTGGTCTTCTGCGCTCTGAACTGCCTAGTACACCGAGATGACAGTATTAGCCCGTTCGTTGGATCTTGTAGTCTCTTCTCGACATTTAGGAGTATTTGCGATAGCATTTTGTCACCGTTAAGATGTCCACAACTTATATCCCATTGCTGTCGTTGCCCGATTAGGTTGGCGACCTCGTTGACAGACCTCGGTAGGTTGACCTGGATCTGGATTCCTCACTCGGCGTACATATCCATGATTATGATTGAGTATCCGTGTGCCCTGAAATATGGTTCGTATCTTCTCTCTCCTCTGTAGCCTATGGGCCTAAGGAGTTCTATTTCTTGTTCCGATACTGACTGGTTGAGGTTTTTGCAGAGCTTGTGGCCAAATATCGAGATCCTGACTGCTTCTGTTCGGTATACTTTCATGCTGTACGGGTTCCTGGACAACTCTGGACAGCATTCATTGGGTTGGGATCGATCAGAGAAGTCGTGGTGAGCTTTCTTACCATTTGGACTGGGCGCAATGCTTTCGTGCTCGAAGTTGGTGGATTGGTTATGTACAGGCACCATCGAGAACAGTGAGATTTCATTTACGGTAGTGTGTAATGAGTCAAGTTTTGGTAGGGATATAGTACCGATGGCTGGACGGAGCACTTTCTTGGTGGGGCAGTCTTTCGCGAAGTGTCCGGTTTTTTTGCAGTGAAAACAATGGTTCCCCGCCCCGAGTTCATCCTTTTTGACCTTCGACATCTTTTCCTTCTTCACACGATTTTCCCCACTCCTCATGCCCAAGGCGGGCTTCTTTGCAGATAGACTTCGTTCACTGTTCGTGGATCCAGCATTTGGGTTACCCTTTCGCCAATTATGTCTTCTCCATTTCTTAGGTTCGTACCTCTTGGCCCTATCCTTTATCTTCGATTTATATCTTTCTCCCCCACTTACAGTAGCAAGAGGTCTGGCTACCTTAGCAGGTCGCTTATCCTCGCCCTTCCTCAGGGTCTCGGCCATTTCGAACCTCTCGGCGGCTAACTCAAGTTCAGCCGGCGAGCTAGTTTCCGGTTCCAGGCCCACTTTCGCCCATTCGACTCTCAGGTAAGGGTTCGATCCCTCCCAGAACTGTAGCCAAATCTGGACTTCACCTATATCAGGCAATCTGTTACCTAATGTCCTTAGTTCCCTTAGGAATTCTCGGGTACTCCTACTACCCTGAACAAATCGATTAAACTTCACTCTCATTTGACTCCTAAAGTGAATCGGAAAGCAGTGATTAAAGAGAGCCCTTAGGTAACTATCGACTGTCCATTTCCTTAAGTTGACTGCAGCAAAAGTCATGTAATGGATTCCTGCTTTGTCTGTCAGGAATCTTTTCATAGCGATTACTTGGTACTTAGTAGGCAAACGATTAATCCTAATCCAATATTTGAATTGGAATGCAAAGGTTTCAAAGGTTTCTAAATGTGCTCTACCGTCATACACTGAAGGCTCAGGGTATTTGATAGTTTTAGCAATGAGATTCTTCCGCTTGTCACGATTCTTCGAACTTTTGCGATGTGCACTGTGTGATCGAGTATAAGTATCACTCTCGTCAGATTCACTATCGGACGTGCCTGTCGTTACATCAGCATCTTCCCTAGAACTCGAAGAATCACTCGTTGGTTGACTGTTTGTGCTTGAAGTATTATGAGAGCTTGATTTGTAGGACGGAGGTGGTGCCCTCGGTGTCTCTTCTTGATTATCTTCGTCTGATAAGTCTGATTTATTATGCCAGTCTTCTAACTCTTTGCGTTTACGCTTAAATCTCTCTTGGGTCTGTTTACTTATCTTATGACTAGTTGGTTTCTTATTATCAGCAGCTTCTGCCCAGGTTTGCGCCAAGTAGCCGCCGCTTGGCAGCTGTCTTAGTGCTCGCGCAGGGGACAGTTCAGGGGCTTTCGCTTCCGGTGCTGGCGACGGGGTTTCGATCCATTGGGTCAGATCCAAGTGGCTCCTTTCTCGAGCCTTCCTTTTAGTGTTCTTACCCTTCAGCTTCGATTTGTTCTTAGCAGGCTTATCATTATTTCCTGGTTTGATATCTAAGCATGCCTCGCTATACAGCCTCGCTTGTTCTCTTTCGGCGAATTCTCTATCTCGCTCTATTTGCGCTGATTCATTGGTCGGGTGCCTGACTCCCGACCTTTCCCTTTCAGGCCATATGTGCTATATGTATTATTATCTTCTTCACGCACATGTCCTTCTTTGGTTCACTTCCGTCTATTGCGCTTAGTTTTACCGGATACCATCAAATGCACCCTTCGCTCGGCTTTTCCTTCCCGCTTATCGGGATTCTCAATCCTATCGATTAATTTTTTCGTTTTAGGACTAAGAACGGTTCCGTACATCTCTCTCGAGGAATAATCGTCTCGCCCTTCTTCGGGGTTCAACAATTCCATCGAGTCTTCTTCAC
This sequence comes from Tulasnella calospora MUT 4182, assembly GCA_000827465.1. Lineage (NCBI taxonomy): Eukaryota > Fungi > Basidiomycota > Agaricomycetes > Cantharellales > Tulasnellaceae > Tulasnella > Tulasnella calospora. Next base: position 60,371 of record KN823220.1, read on the forward strand.
ATGGTTGTGCATCGCGTTTCAATAAGCTATCAGGGTTGTCGTTCGCAAACGATCCAGGCTTGCGGACATCATCCTTATTCTTTTCGGAATCCTGTCCGTTTTGGGTATTCAGGTGCACTGCACCATCACTGGTCACGTGTTCTATATGAGCCGCTGAAGTATCGGCAGGGTTAGGTGCCTCTTTCGCCATAGGCGAAGGAGTGTCATCATTATCGTAAGTAAACAATTCGGGAGCAAATATCGCTCTTGCAGTATCCATCATTTCTATATCATCGGCAATTAGAGCCGGCATGGTGGCAGCATCCCCCGCATCGGTTATTTCCGGCATCCGAAATGTTTTGTTTTCGGGGATATTAATAGGTCTAGACAATCTCTCTATTTCACTATCCTCTACTATAGATTCTTCATCGTTGTTAACTTCTGCTCCGTTGTGCTTTCCATAGTTGAGCTTGAGAGGATATAATAGTCGTCCGCTTCTTCCCTACTGTTGTACTTCTTTCCGTTTCGAAGCATTGCTACCATGGTGTTTTGTGATTTATTCGAATTTTTGATTTGGTTTTGTATTTTTGTTGTCGTTGTCGGATCCGAGAACTTGAAATTGAAGCGGGTATCGGTGCCGAGGTGAGGTTTCTTCGGCTAATCGGTTGTTATAAGAGCTGGGCTTCTCAAGGTCGGTTGATCAGACCTTGTTTCTGAAGTTGAGATTGATGGGTTGCGGTTGGTTTGATGAGGCGGTCTTGTTTAACACTGAAAAAAATGTAAGGTCAAAAGTATTAGCTAATCAACCTCACGTGATTGTATTCATATTTATGGTAATTGTTATTTGGTGTCTTAGAGTCGTACTTCACTCCAGGTGAATTCAGTGGCCGTAAGACTGTTGATTAGTGATTCTGAGGGACAGGACAGCTACCCTACTCCCTATTTATAGACAGAGCGGAATAGATGGGCAGTCCGGTAAAGTAAAGGAAAACATAAGAGGAATATAAGTGAAACATAGGCGAGAGGGCTGGTAACCATGTCGACAATCAAGAGAAGATCCGTTCGTCAGCAAAGACAGGACCGGTCTTCGCCTAGACTAGAACCTCATTGCTTATCCTATTCGAAGAGAAAATGTCAGTAGGCTAGTCGAACGGATTAGGTAACATGACCGTGGGACCAGGCGCTCTCTCCTACAGAAACCCGCTCCGTAGGAGCTAACTAGTCAGGTAAACCAGACTCCGGTCATTACTCACGACGGGGTAAACACCTAGTAATGATGGGAGTCTGGGATCTCCCACAGAGTGTGGATCGAGGTGCCCTCTAGGGTCCGAGTTAAAGGGTTAGAGTCAGGGATTTAAAGGGATTATACCCTTAAGAAGCACGCTCCACCTGCAAACACATCTGATTGATAGCCGACACTCCTCCCATCACCATCGCATACCCACAGACTTATAAGTACAGTGCCATCGTCTATCTCCCTCCCTCTTCCTAGTCTATCATCTTTATACTCGAGTTCTCTGCTCTTCAATCTCTACAAAAACAGCAATGGATGTTAACATGGAGGTTGACGGACCGGAACCACTCGACGGACCTGAAAGTTGTCCATATCCCACCTCGCAACACTCCACTGCTCATGCCAACGCCAGCCAGTCCCTCGCTCCCGCTCACTTGCTCCTCCCATCTGCACCACTGGCCGAGCCTTCCACCCCGGTTTCGTGGACACCTCGTGGTCGACCACCCACTGCGACCGCAATTGCCGCGCACCTGTGTCGCATCAATCACAGTGGCGCTAAAAGCTCCACAGCTACGGAGCACCTGACCCTGGCAAGATCCTCCCTCAACCACCAATCAAACTTTACGGCTCAGAGACCGTGCCTGACTGGGGGGGCTCACCGTTCCACTCTAATAGCGTGATCCCAGACTAGGAGCTAACTGTTTGAGCTGATTAAGCGCTGGGAGGAGGTCGATTGCATCCATGATGGGAATGGGTTTTCCTTATCATCATATCCTCCTTAACTCTTATCACATTTCCTTCCGTCATTGATGTCAATCACCGGGTCGACATTCCCACAGTTCGATCGGCGTTGAAACCACACGTCGGTCACTTTCGGTTGAACCCAACCACAGTCTGATTACGAAGTTCAACACCCCCGGTCTCCACCCGGTCTCCTCGAAATATTTCACGAAATCTATCCGCCGTTTGCGCACGCTCTCGACGCCGCGAGGGCGGGGGGCGGAGAGGTGGGAGGTCTCCGTGTCGCCGTGGCGGGGACCTACGAAAACGCGGAGACCGGGGGGTGGGAGTTTTGCGTCGTCGGTTCATATAGAGATTCCTGACCTCCCCCTTACAACCATGTCGGGTACACCTCCCGTCTCAGACTTCAAGCGTCAGGTCCAAGCAAGTACGCAAGTACCGGCATGGGGGAAAACTAGCAAACCACCTCCA
>KN823221.1:9761-22377 GCA_000827465.1 Tulasnella calospora MUT 4182
GCAACGTGCATTCGAAATGAGTCAAAGGGGCAAAGGACGAAGAGAGGTATATAAAGCGATTAGACTTACGTGTGGCAATATGAATTGTTGGGGAGGTTATGCGCCATGCAGCGAGTGGAAGAACATCTGCAGAGGGACAAAAAGAGGACGAAAACGAGCACAGCTATGTCTACACGTCAACTAAATTTCCGTACCACAGTAAGAAGATGAGCGAAGTGGGAGCACGTACATCGCGATCCACTGCCCGAGTCGGTCTTCATGTCTTCTTCCTTCGGGGGACTGCTGCGTATCCAATGGAGGGTATCAAATCTCGACCAGGCACCACGGGCCGTCCCCGAAGTAACCTCCGAACTCATGACCACCGCTGACCCCTCAAAACTTGAAACCTTAGGGTTGGAGGCGACGCTGAAAGCAGCTGGGGGTGCTTCTTTTCGTGATCTTCACTTCTTGGTGCGCTGGCATTTCTTGAAAATGGGCAATTGAGGCGGCGGGCTTGAAGCCAAACACGAGTTAAGAATTGCCATCGGATGCAGATACGCCAAGCTGTGCAATGCGGAGACAGAAAGTTTTTGAATGTAAAGAGAGTGGTTATATCGTATTACATGGAAGAGATGCAAGGCCTGGTTGGTAGTCAATCACGCGCGGCCGAAAAACATCGGCCCCAGGGTCCACTTCTGTGGACCAATCACACTGCGGCCACCTCCGAAACATCCCATCCCCACCATCTCCACCGATCGGAAACTCCCCTTACGGGTATTACCCGCCGGCATTGAGGAAGGGGGCGCGCGAGGGAGTAGACGATGAACCTGAAACTGCGGGACCGTTTATAATTAAATCAATTGCAGGCAGTGCTGAGACGACGTCAGCCATGACGTCCCCGCATTCGCTGGACACAAACAAATTTAACGTGCCGTCGACACCTTCTATCATTGTACGTACAGTACTGACTTCGGAGGCGAGATACTCGGCCGTGTGGTAAGCCGCATCCCAAGCCGACTCTTCCACCAAATGGTACCACACCCGACTCACTGAAACGATCGGGGGTATCCGAAACAAGTTCTCCAGCCCGCGTCGTCGAAGGCTTGGGGCCTCGGTCGACATGTCCATACAACACCCATCCCATCGTTTCGGAGCTGTCCGCACCGACAGTCCGCGCCACCAATATCATTTGCACGCCCACCCCTTCCAGTAATTTCCTAATTCGGACTTCAATGACGGGGCTGAACCAGCGATCTCGAGCGCCGAGGCAACACGGAAACCACCGAACGCGGCCTCGGCGCCGGCGGGTACCTGCTGCGTGCACTCACATGCATCCTCGATACATGTTCAATATGGACTCTCCCATCATAAGGACTATATTTCCCCCGGGGCGGCGTAATGAACGTCCGTGGATAGGAATAGTCGTTTGACTACAACCTTGGCGACGGCGATGATCAACGTATCTACTGAGATTTAACTCCGAATATAACTCCATGTTATTTCAATGGACCCAGAAACTGAACCACTATGTGCACATAGTCTGAGGATTTAGGGTGTCTGTGTGGAGAACTTCCCCTAATAGGAATCGCTGTGTTCCCGCGACTCGTAAATCACGAAAATCGTGGAGATACGGATATGAGCTAAATACAACACTCTGCGATTGGACGTGTTAGGATTCTGAGAACACCAGCTGTTGGTGTGCGTGCCAGGAGGGTTTGGAGTTGAAGGTCAGTAACCGATATGGCTTCTACCTAGTGTCGTCTGCTTACGACCCTTGTCACATTTCGAGAGTGTCCGACGCCAGACCTACATGTTTGACACGCTGAATGAAAATGCTTGGAAAAGGATATTGACGACAGTTTGGAAATGTGGAAAATATGCATGATACAGAAGCTACTAGTAACTGGGAGCCGTCGTTGTGTAGAATGCAGGAACGCCAGCATCTCGATTACAAAGGTTTGCTATCAAGTGGCGTGGTCCGCGAGCTCGCCTGAAGTCTCAGTCAATGCAGAGATGAGTGCGGGTCCCGTGTGCTTCGAGGAAGAGTAATTGGGATATACATATATGTTTTGGAGATGGATACTCCGTCGGAGCTGGTACGAGGGATCTCGGTCGACTATCGTCGTGGACGGCACAGGGGTGCGTGTATTTCTCGTGCTTGTGTGACGGATCATAAACCGGACCACCAGTTCTCGTGGGAGGCATCATACAAGCCCTGCTTGGCCGCTACTTGACCTTGACCATGACCGATGCGGGCGTAGATTTTCTGCGCTTCGGTGTACGATGATGTGGCTTCGTCGAACTTGAATCGATGACGGTAGACGCCTCCCAGGCTGCACAAGGTATTCGCTTGATGTTCGTCCTGACCGATGCGGGCGTAGATCTTTTGCGCTTCGGTATATGACGATGTGGCTTCGTCGTATTTGGACTGACGGCGGTAGACATCTCCTAGGCTGCACAAGGCATTCGCGTAACTTTCGTCCTGACCGATGCGAGTGTAGATCCTTTGCGCTTCGGTATATGACGATGTGGCTTCGTCGTACTTGGACTGACGGCGGTAGACATCTCCTAGTCTGCACAAGACATTCGCGTAACCTTCGTCCTGACCGATGCGAGTGTAGATCCGTTGCGCTTCGGTATATGACAATGTGGCTTCGTCGTACTTGAACTGACGGCGGCAGACATCTCCTAGGCTGCACAAGGCATTCGCGTAACCTTCGTCCTGACCGATGCGAGTGTAGATCCTTTGCGCTTTGGTATATGACCATGTGGCTTCGCCGTACTTGAACTGACGGCGGTAGACATCTCCTAGGCTGCACAAGGCATTCGCGTAACCTTCGTCCTGACCGATGCGAGCGTAGATCCTTTGCGCTTCGGTATATGACCATATGGCTTCGCCGTACTTGAACTGACGGCGGTAAACATCTCCTAGGCTGCACAAGGCATTCGCGTAACCTTCGTCCTGACCGATGCGGGCGTAGATCCTTTGCGCTTCGGTATATGACGATATGGCTTCGTCGTACTTGAACTGACGGCGGTAAGCATCTCCTAGGCTGCACAAGACATTCGCTTGACGTTCGTCATAGCTGGTGCGGGCAGAGATTCCTTGTGCCTCGGTATGGGACGCTGTGGTGTCGATGGCGCTGGATTGATCGCGGTAGACGTCTCTTAAGCTGCACAAAGCATTCACCTGCCCCTCTACCTCGCCGATGCCGTTGTAAATTTCTTGCGCGTCGTTATAGGAGAGCGTGGCTTTATCGTACTGGGACTGACGGTGGTAGACCTCTCCCAGCTTGCAGAAGGTCTTCGCGAGACGTTCGTCCTGACCGATGCGGGCGTAGATCTTTTGCCCTTCGGTGAAGCACGATGTGGCTTCGTCGTACTTGGATTGATGGCTGTAGACCTCTCCCAGGCCGTTCAAGACATTTGCCCGACCCTCCTCATCGCCAACGCGAGTGTAGACCGCTTTGATAACACGGTAGATTGATATGGCTTCAGTGTACCTAGCTTGGCGGAGGTAGATCTTTCCCAGTCCGTATAAGGCGTTTGCTTGTCCTCGGTCGCTGCCGATACGGGTGTGAATCTCGTGAGTTTGAGTGTATGTCGCTTCGGCGTCAGTGTATCTACCCCGATCGCAGGCGATGTCCCCTAGGCCCAATAATGCTTCCGCTCGACCTGCATCATCCCCAATGCGGGTGTAGATACTCTGTGCTCCGCTAAAAGCCTCTTCGGCTTCGTTAAATTTGGACAGTAGATAGTACACGCTTCCTAGCCCTTGAAGCGCATTGGCTCGGCCCTGCACGTCGCCGATGCGAGTATAGATCTCGTGAGCCTCGCTAAATGTTTCTTTGGCTCGATTGTAGTTGGATCGAAAACGGTAGATGCGACCCAATCCACATAGCGTGCGTGCTCGACCATGTTCATCACCAGCAGCACCAGAGATCTCCTGGGCACGAATGAAGGCCCCCTCGGCCTCGCTGACTTTGGATTGAAGATGATAGGTGTCTCCTAGCCCCCGAAGCGCATTTGCTTGGCCCAAGTCATCACCGATAAGCGCGTAGGCGCTCTGCGCTTGGGTGTAATACTTCTCCGCCGCAGGATATTCGCACCGAGCGACCGACACGGTTCCCAGCCAGTACAGGGCTTCTGATCGTTCCTTTTGATCCACTTTACTGTTTGCACTGTCGAGTACTTGCTCGAACAATGAGGCGGCATGATGGTAGCGAGCATTCAAGTAGTACGTGCGGCCCATTTGTAAACGTAGTCGATTGGCTACGACTTTGGAGTCGGAAGGCGCCCCGCCTTGCGGTGGTATTGACGGCTGAGAGGGAGGGTGTATTAGAAGCTGTCGCATGGAAACGGCTTTCAGACTCACCACCCATTTAACCTCGTCACAACACCTGGAAATGGTCGGCCTCTCTCGTGGATTAAACGCCCAACAGTCGGTCATTAAGCTGCAAAGCCTAACGATTTGCGATAGGTGTTTGTCTTCATTCGCCGAAGGCACTTGGCCCTCAACCACCCGCATCATAATATCTGGCGCCCACTGAAGGTCGGAGAACGGAAGTTTTCCCGTCATTATCTGTCGAGCAATCGGGTACCAGTGTTGTGAGTTAGTGGCCACGACTTGAGCTCTGAGGTTCTCGGAACACAGCTTACCTCCCAGCACACCCATCCAGCTGACCAAATATCACTCGATAGACCCGGACGAGTCCCATTCACGACTTCGGGAGGCGCCCAACGGAGTGACCAAGCCGGTCCGGTCAAGGTCAGCTGATTCTTAGTTGCAACGACGTTTATTTGTTGACAATCTTCCTGAGGACTTGGACCGCCCATTGCCCCTGGCTCGCTCACTTCGCTTATGCCTTCATCTCCCGCCTCCCTTACGATACGAGCTGAGCCAAAGTCGGTAATGACTGCACGATATGATGAACTGACGAGGATGTTGAGCTGTGGCGCCCTTGGGGTCAGATGCGAAATGACGTGCGAGGCCAGCTCAGCCAACCCACCGACTTGAGATCGCCATGGCAAATTGGTGGCTGACGATTATGAAGGTACTGAAGCCCCTCAAAGGTATCCTGAATCTGGGATGAAGACGTTGTGGGCCCACTATGGCAAGTCTCCTTCCTGCCAAATAGTTACTCACGAGGGACATACGTTCGGGGATTTCGCAGTTTCTCGCCTCAAGAAACTCGCTCACGTTTCCATTAGACTCCCAGGACATAATCATCCAAGCTTTTCCATTTGCGAGGTCTTCGATGAACCCCAAGAATCGGACGATGTTTTTGTGAGACAGTCCAGCCATCATTTCGACCTCATGAACAAAAGCCTGTGAATGTGGTGTTAAGCGTCTTGTAACGTCTGGGAAGTATTGATATTATTACATTTTCGAAGAGGTGTGAATCTATGCCTCCGTGACCTCGAAGCTTCTTCACTGCCACTTGATTCTTGCGGCCCCATATTCGCCGTTTAAACGTCGCCCGAACTACCTCGGCTTTGCCACCGCCTTTAGACCCTCCCGAAGGGACAAAATTGATTGTACTCGGATTTATTCGGAACGTCCGCAGCCTATCCAGTCTCTCTCGCTGTACACCGGCCCAGTTGTCAGGAGTCCTCAGGGCCTCCGAACAAGAAATAGACCTACCGCGGAAAGCTTCTTAGAATTAGTTTCGTCAATGGCTACCACTTGATTTTTCTGCTGTGGTTCAGAGGGATATAGTTCGCCAGCATCCTGATGGTTGGTTGACGTTTGAGGCGTCGGCGTAGGTGTCAGCTCGCGAATAGCTTGGAAGGGTTCGAGGAACTTGGAGACCTGCTCTTCCATTGGACAAGGTTTGAGGAACACTGTAAGGTCGAGAGTAATCGGCAATGGGGGGAGAAAGGTATTGCTGCGGTTGAAAGGGAAGGGGAATTAGCAGTAGCCAAGGGTTGGGCGCTGGGGTGGTGAGCAGATGTGCGAGCGATTGGTCGGCTCGTGTGAGACGCGTGGAAAACGCGTGCAGGGAAGCGCCGATCGCCCTGCCTCGTGACATGCCGCATAATATCAGTGACCTCGGCTTCGGCTCCTACCAATCGCAGATAAGATGGATTTTCACGTTGTGGCTGGGGCATTGCACCCGTGTGTTCTGGATTTGAGCTGGAAAAGGGAACAGGGGTAGATGACGAGGTCCAATTTCGAAGAAGCTTCCTCCGAGAGACTCGTTGTGGCCGCCGGAATCGTCCAGTTCGACGCTTTGGAATACACTTTTCCTTTCAAACATCGTATGACTGGTTCGACGCATCAAAATCCAGGCGTTGAGTACCCAGCTTGGATAGAGCATTTTACTCGGTCCATAAGCAATACGTCCGTTTCAGAGTGCGTTTTATCCAATAGTCCGAGCTATAGTGTCAACCCCATGGTCTTGGTCATCTGCGGTAGGCCGGACAGTCGTGGAAGAGCTCGTTTTCTACGCGCCCCTCCCCTGACCGCGACCTCCTCACTTCTGCCCATTTCCCTTGAGAAACGCCTCCAAAATGCCATATTCTACGTAATATAGTAATATAATAAGAAAATATGTGCTTTATAGACTAATTCGGTTAAGTACTTCATTGAGAAAGCCTCTCCGGGGTGCCCACGCCGTGAGAGAGCCGTAAGCTTGAGGGAGCGAGGGTGTGCGTTAGGGTGGTGAGGAGCGTGTTGTTTTTGACGTTGGGTGCTGTTGGCGGTGGTGGTGATGGAGAGTGGAGAGGTGCGGTTGAGAAAGAGATGGTGATTTTGACGAGCCGGAAGGAGATGAGGCGGGAGAATTTGGTGATGGAGCGAGGATGTTTGTTAAAATGGTGAGAAGCGGGTTGTCGGCGTTGATGTTACCGGTTGGTGGGTTGGTCGTGGTCGTGGCTAATGTTGGAAGGGGGAACGAATGGTGAGCTTGACGTGCTGGGAGGAGGAGGTGGGAGAGCCAGGAGGGGAAGACTTGAGAGGCCATACTTCCTGCGAGGGGCGAAGCTTGACCGAAAATCCCGTTCGCGTTCCCGTTTCGAAGTTGACCTTGCATCGGTGAGATATGGTGGAGAGAAGGTGGAGGAAGGGTGGAGTACAACGTCTTTGCGCCCCGTGATCAATCTGAGAGACGTCCCTCCACTGAGAAGTCCGTTGAATCCTGCAATCGAGGTGAATGAGCCATCGCGGTACCGTGCTGTTGAAGTTGCTGCTGCTGCTGTTTAGAGAACATGAAAGCAGCGGCACCGCTGCCGGCGCTCGTAGTCAACGAAGTTAAAGGAGGGAAGCTGAAAGTGGAGGACGGGGAGGAAGCCAAGCGAGGGGCTGACCTTGGGTTGGGCGAGGTGGACAATGCGAGGTCGTGTGGGCGAGGCGAACGGCTGCTGGGACAAAACACACCAGCCGCAACGTGCATTCGAAATGAGTCAAAGGGGCAAAGGACGAAGAGAGGTATATAAAACGAGTAGACTTACGTGTGGCAATAGGAATTGTTGGGGAGGTTATGCGCCAAGCAGCGAGTGGAAGAACATCTGCAGACGAAAACGAGCACAGAGCTACGCGTCAACTAAATTTCCGTACCACAGCGAGAAGATGAGCGAAGTGTGAGCACGTACATCGCGATCCACTGCCCGAGTCAGTCTTCATGTCTTCTTCCTTCGGGGGACTGCTGACTTGATGATATGCGCAAAGGTAGCGTATCCAATGGAGGGTATCAAATCTCAACCAGGCACCACGCGCCGTCCCCGAAGTAACCTCCGAACTCATGACCACCGCTGACCCCTCAAAAGTTAAAACCTTAGGGTTGGAGGCTACGCTGAAAGCAGCTGGGGGTGGTGCGCTGGCATCTCTTGAAAATAGGCAATTGAGGCGGCTGGCTTGAAGCCAAACACGAGTTAAGAATTGCCATCGGATGCAGATACGCCAAGCTGTGCAATGCGGAGAAAGAAAATTTTTTGAATGTAAAGAGAGTGGTTATATCGTATTACATGGAAGAGATGCAAGGCCTGGTTGGTAGTCAATCACGCGCGGCCGAAAAACATCTCCCCCAGGGTCCACTTTCTGTGGACCAATCACACTGCGGCCACCTCCGAAACATCCCGTCCCACCCTCGGGAACTCAGTCGACACGTCCGCATCCACTCCATACAATACCCCATACCATCATTTGAAGCTGTCCGGACCGACCGTCCGCGCCTCCCGGGCTCACCACTTCCAGTAATTTTCCACCTTTGGACGTCCACGACCAACCATATCAGCGATCTCGCGCGCGGAGTCAACACGGAAAACACCGAGCGCGCCCTCGCGCCGGCGGGTGGTACCTGCTGCGTGCACTTACATGCATCCTCGATACATGCTCGATATGAACTCTTCCCTCATATGGGTGATTCTCTATTTCCCCCGCCGCGGCGTATGAATGTCCATAGACAAGAATATTTGTGGGACTAAAAATAGGCGACGGCAATGATCAAGGCCGGTGCTAAAACAGAACTCCATTTTATTTCAACGGACCTTGAAATCGAACCACTTACGCACTAAGTCTGACGACTTCACGAGGAAATGGTAAATGCCTGCGGAGAGGATTTCCACTCGTGAGAATCGCCATATCCCCCGCGACTCGTGAATTCCCAAAGCGTGGGTATACGGGATAAAATACAATCTCCTGCGATCGGACCTGTTAGGACTTCGCGAGCACCAGCTGTTGTATGGTTGGCCAAAACACTTGGAACCGAGGGTCTGTGAGAAATGGGTTCTCTATCTAGGATTGTCTAGCTCCGAGCTATTTTGAGAGTTTCGTGGGTCGGACGCCAGACCTATGTGTTTGGCAGGTTCCATTAAAAGCCTTGGAAAAAGATTTTTAAACAGTCTGAAAATTTGGAAACAGGGAAAACTTGTGTGATACAGAAGGTAATACATGAGAGGCATGGTCCTGTCGAAGGAAGGAACGCTAACATTTCGGTTCTAAAGGTTTGCTATCAACGGGTGTGGTCGAACTCGCCCGAGGTGTCCGTCAGTGCGAATACCAACGCGGGTGTCCTGTGCTTTATAAATGAGTAATTTAGCTATAAATGCTTTTTTAGTGATGGATCCATGGGAGCTAATACGAAGGATCTCGCTTAACCATCGTCATCGCCGGTACAAGTGTGAATTTTTTGTGCTTGGGTGGTGGATCAGGAAGGCTTGACGGGGTAGTGCCAGACGGAGACACGATGCAGGCCCCGCTTGGCCTTTGCTTGACCTTCATCATGACCAATGCGGGCGTAGATTTCTTGCGCTTTGGTGTAGGACGATGCGGCTTCGTCGTGCTTGGACTGACGGCGGTAGACCTCTCCAAGTCTGCATAAGGTATTCGCCTGACGGTCATCCTGCCCGATGCGGGCGTAAATCTTTTGCGCCTCGGTGTACGACGATGTGGCTTCGTCGCATTTGGACTCATTGCGGTAGAGCTCTCCCAGGCTGCACAAGGCACTCGCTCTGCATTCGTCCTGACTGATGCGGGCGTAGATCTTCTGCGCTTCGGTGTACGAAGATATGGCTTGTTCGTACCTGGATTGATGGTGGTAGAGCTCGCCCAAGTTGCAGAAGGCTTTAGCTCGACGTTCATCCTGACCGATGCGGGCGTAGATCCTTTGCGCTTCGTTGTACGAAGATATGGCTTGGCCGGACTTGTATCGACGGCGGTAGAGCTCTCCTAGGCTGCACAAGGCATTCGCTCGGCATTCGTCCTGACCAATGCGGGCGTAGATCTTCTGCGCTTCCGTGTACGACGATATGGCTTGGTCGTACCTGGATTGGCGGTGGTAGAGCTCGCCCATGTTGTACAAGGCTTTTGCTCGACCTTCAGCCTGACCGATGCGAGCGTAGAGCTTTTGCGCTTCAACGTAGGATGATGTGGCTTCGCCGTATTTGGATTCATTTCGGTAGAGCTCTCCCAGGCTGCATAAGGCATTTGCTCGACCCGCATCGTTTCCAATTCGAGCGTACAGTTCCTGCGCTTCGGTGTAGGATGATGTGGCCTGGTTGGACTTGGATTGATTGCGGTAGAGCTGGCCTAGGATGCACAAGGTATTCGCTCGACGCTCGTTCTGGCCGGTGCGGGCGTAGATCTTTTGCGCTTCGGTGTACAACGACGTGGCTTCGTCGTACTTGGATTGTTCGCAGCGGAGCTCTCCCAGGCTGCACAAGGCATTCACTTGTCCCTCGACCTTGCCAATGCGGGTGTAAATCTCCTGTGCGTCGGTATGGGACGAAATGGCTTGGTCGTACTTGGACTGATGGTGGTAGACTTCTCCAAGGATGCGCAGCGCATCCGCTCGACGTTCGTTGTGACCAGTGCGAGCGTAAATCTTTTGTGCGTTGGTATAGAACGATATGGCCTCGTCGTGCTTTGATTGACGGCGGTACAGGTCTCCAAGGATGCAAGAGATATTCGCCTCAGGCTCGTCCCAACCGATGCGGGCGTAGAACTCTTGCACTTTGGTGTACGACGATATGGCTTGGTCGTACCTGGATTGATGGTGGTGGAGCTCGCCCAAGTTGCACAAGGCTTTTGCTCGACGTTCATCCTGACCGATGGAGGTACAGATCTTTTGGGCTTCTGTATATGACGATATGGCTTCGCTGTACTTGGACTGACCGCGGTAGAGCTCTCCCAGGTTAAATAAGGCATCAGCTTGACGTTCGTTCTGACCGATGCGGGCGTAGATCCTTTCCGCTTCTACGTATGAAGATGTGGCTTCGCTGTACTTGGACTGACCGCGATAGAGCTCTCCAAGGTTGAATAAGGCATCAGCCTGGCGTTCGTCCTGACCGATGCGGGCGTAGATCCCTTGCGCTACTGTGTAGGACGATGTGGCTTCGGTGTACTTGGACTCGTTGCGGTAGAGCTCTCCCAGGCCGTACAATACATTTGCTCGACCCTCGTCATTTCCAATGCGAGCGTACAGCTCCCCCGCTTCGGCGTATGATGATCTAGCCTGGCTGTACTTGGATTGAAAGCGGTAGGCCTCTCCCAAACGATGCAAGCTATTTGCTTCACCTGCAGGATTGCCGATGCGAGAGTAGATCGCTTTCGCTCCTCCGAAGGTCGATGCGGCCTTTGTGTAGCTGGATTGACGAAGGTAGACATTACCCAGTCCGTATAAGGCGTTTGCTTGTCCCCTCTGACTCCTGATGCGGCTGTGGATCTCTAGGGCTTGAGTGATCGTTGATTCGGCTTCCGCGTATTTACATCTATCGCAATCAAGGACGCCTAACCCCAGTAACGATTCTGCTAGACCTAGATCATCCCCAATGCGAGAGTAGATCTTCTTTGCTCCGCTAAGTGCCTCCTCGGCTTCCATCAATTTAGATTGAAGATGGTAAACGCTCCCAAGCCCTTGAAGCGTGTTTGCTTGGCCCTGTCCATCGCCGATGCGAGCATAGATTTCGTGGGATTCGCTGAACGTTTCTTTGGCTTGGTCGTAGTCGAATCGAAGACGATAGATGTGACCCAATCCACGTAACGTACTTGCTCGACCCTGGTCATCACCAACAGCATTGTAGATCTCTCGGGCACGAGTAAAAGCCTCTTCGGCTTCGCTGGTTTTGGATTGAAGCTGGTAGATGTCTCCCAGCCCTCGGAGCGTGTTCGCTCGACCCAGGTCATCACTGATAATCCCGTAAGCGCCCTGCGCTTGGGTGTAATACAACTCCGCCGCAGCGTATTGACATTGAGCGGCCGATACGGTCCCTAGCCAGTACAAGGCTTCTGACCTCTCCTTTAGATCCTCATCACTGTTGGCGCTATCGAGTACTTGCTGGAACAGTGAGTCGGCATGATCGTACCGAGCATGCAAGTAGTGGGTGCGGCCCATTTGTAAACGGAGTCGATTAGCTACGACTTTGGAGTCCGAAGGCGCCCTGCCCTGTGGGGGTAGTGACGGCTTCGAGGGACAGTACGTTAGAAATTGCAGTACGGGAAAGGCTGCCAGACTCACCACCCATTTAACTTCGTCACAGCATCCCAAAATGGTCGGCCTCTCTCGTGGATTGAACGCCCAGCAATCCGTCATTAAGCTGCAGAGCGTAACGATTTGGGCTAGGTGTTTGTCATCACCAGCTGAAGGCACTTTTCCCTCAATCACCCGCATCGTAATAGCTGTTCCCGAATCAAGTTCGGAGAACGGAAGTTTATCCGTCATTATCTGTCGGGCGAACCATTGTTGTGAATCAGCGACTGAGTCCGAGCCCTAAGGTCCTCAAAGGAACTTACCTCCCAGCACACCCATCCAGCGGACCAAATATCACTTGATAACCCCGGATGACTCCCGTTCACGACTTCGGGAGGCGCCCACCGGAGTGACCAAGCGGGTCCAGTCAATGTTAGTTGATTTCCGGTTGCAACGACATTTATTTGGTCACGATCCTCGTCAGGAGTAGAGTCGCCGTTTGCCCCACCCACTGTGTACCCCAGCCCCGGGACCCTGGTCGAGGTTCGACCCAGGAGCCAAATTATACCAGTTTGGACCTGGGGGTACGAAACTCGGACTTGATAGACTCTAGTATTGGGATGCCAAGTGTCCGGGAACCCTTCACTTGCTCGACTTTGAGTGCTCCAGTCAGGTGATGCCCCGGTTTAGCGCATAATTGCGTTGCTGCGAGTGTCCAAGTCGATCCAAAC
>KN823221.1:22772-44253 GCA_000827465.1 Tulasnella calospora MUT 4182
AATATTATTTTGTCATACTTAGCATGATGTTAAATAAATATTCTACGTTCTAAATCACATTCTGAGCAATTATCTTGACCTTCGCGACCCAGGAAAAATTAGCGCAAACCCAGCCTCGTCTAGAAGACACATAATCCCGGGCAACCCTTGTATGAAACGATGTGCTCTCCTTGTGTAAAATCCTAGCCTTCCCTAGGCCACAGTGCCGGGTCCTGGGCACGCAGTGACCGTCGTCCACTTCGCTTGTGCCTCCGTCCGCCGACTCTCTTACGACACGGGCTGAACCGAAGTCGGTAATAATTGCACGATAAGACGAACTGACGAGGATGTTGAGCTATAGCGTCATTCAGATGAAATCCGATGTGATAGAGTGTGCAGACAATGAACTCACCGACTTGAGGTCGCCATGGCAGATGGGTGGTTGGCGAGTATGAAGATACTTGAGACCCTCAAAGGTATCCTGGATCTGGAATTAACGCAGTGTGAACTTTGATAAAGTCTCCCTTATACTGCCTGATTGCTTACGAGGGAGATGCGTTCGGGGACTTCCCACTCGCCCGACGCAAGGAACTCGCTAACATTTCCATTTGGTTCCCAAGACAAAATTATCCACGCCTCTCCGTTCCCAAGATCTTCCACGAACCCGATCAATTGGACGATGTTCTCATGAGACAAGGTAGACATCAGCTCCACTTCGTGAGCGAAGTTCTAGATACGTCATCATGCGTGCGCGTGAGTGTTTCGAGGTATGCGTAGAACGGCATCTCTCCCATACGTTTGAAAATGCATGCTTATCTATGCCTCGGTGATATCCGAGTTTTTTCACCGCCACTTGTTTCTTGTCATGCCACAGTCTGGGCTGGAATGTTGCCTGCACCACTTGAGCTTGGCCGCCCCTTTTGCACGGCCCTGACGTGATGATATTGATTGCACTAGGATAGATCCGCAAGCTGGACAAGTTATCAAGCCTCTCCCGCTGTATATAACGCCACCGAATCAGTCATTCGAGTCACCCAGAACGAGAGATGGATCCTACCGCAGTGAGCTTCTTTGGTTTCAAATGGTCGTTTCCTCCTTGCTGTATGTCGGTGCGTCCGTCTCTCTTGGCGGATTCATCAAACGGAGGAACTTGGAGCTGAGAGAGCGGAATCCAAGGACGGAGGTCGTCGAAGAGCTCAAGAAACGTGGAGGCGAATTCTTGCATTCTACAAATCCTCGGTAGAGTTAAATCGAGCAGAGAGGAGAAAAGAGACGACTTACATTTAGAACCGGGAGGCGAATGAGCTCCAGGAAGGGACGTTGTATGAATATGAGGGATTGTAGTCAAGCCGAACTCGACATTTTACTTCAGCCGGCAGATATGGGTGGTGAGGCGGTCTCCTGCGCTCATACGAGTTGTGGTGGCTTGCCTCGTGGAATCCGCGAGGCACATTGGGTAAGTCGCGCGGATTATATAAGCGACTCACGAGAGTGTCTCGTTTGGGGTTTCTTAGTTAGTCACGAGTGATTCAGTGGCCTTAAGATCCTCTATAAGAGAGAGACGAATGCTGCCGTACAAAAATACTAATCTAAACTAGCTATATACTCGAGTCGGAGAAGTATTGCGGTCCGGCAGCTCCAGGGAACACGTGCGCTCTTGTTAACTGGGGCCCTTCGTAGAATCGTATCAGAATCATACTGTAATCATACTAGTCATATTCGCATCGCTTTCGGCTAACAGAGGCTTGGTATTAGTAACTCATAGTCCGCATCTGGAAACGGAGGTGTCGGGCCACAGTCCGTCGGACCTCTGAGGTAAGACGAACCGTGAGACTGACGCCTCGCCCTCACACATTGTCAAGGCTATGAACGAGCCAATTGACCTTCTCCACGAACACACGCAGTACAGAGCCACTGTTCACAGAGACTGACATCTTCACGTTGATGGGCGGAACAAGTACTAAGGGCAGGTGGGTGGAAAGGGCACGGGATGAACCACACAACAAACATTCACGGGGAGTACGTATTCCAGGACCTCCATCGACAGAAACGGCCGAGAATTACGACATATAACTCCAGTTTACGCCATCTGGTTTTATCGCGCGAAATTTCCGGCAACAGCTCTCCCAATCCTCTCCCCGCCCCCAACCAACGTCTCCCAAGGCTTCCCATCCTCAACCCCCTTCACTCCAGAAAACCCGCTCGAGTTTGCCACCCCGCTCAACATTTTTATTGCTGATGCTGCATCTGATGTTGAAGGTTGCTTCGACATGATGTGACCTCTATCAAGAGACGGAGGGGAGGGAAAGCCGAATGTTTGCTGGTTGCCAAGTATAAGAAGGCAAGAGAAAACAATGTCATTGGTTCTCGTTCACACCAGTTCTCTTGTTAGCTACGATCCTTTGTCGCTGGCCGCGGAGTTTGCCCATCTCGCCTATGCCAGGGTTCTAAGCCCCTCGTTCTAGGTGGATCTCCGAAGTGTGATATGGAGTTAAGTCACCGTTACGGCGACCTCGGCACGTGCACTTCGCACATTTCACCTTTCAATTACAATAGTACAAGGGAGTTCCTACGCTTCGCTCTGGGGTCTACTGACAATCGATTGTTTACCTAAGCTCTCACGCCCTCCGAATGACGTCAATGTTTGACATCTCACCGGTCGATTTTCTACTTTTTCAAGCAGAATTGCGTCATCACTTTGCAAGTGCAAGCCTATGACGCAAAGTAGACTCCCTGGACTCTCGAGTCCAACAAAATGCGTCATATCTGTCCGTGTTTGGTCCCTTGCTGGGTCAGGTGTGGAGCAACTTAGATCCGGCACACTGCTGCCGGCAACCGGCCACGTATCAAGCCGGAGAGGGTGTGTCTGGCTGTCGCTCAGACCCACCCTCTCCGGCAAACGCGGTTCACGGGTGTATCATCACTTGTCCCACTTGTCCACTTGAGCCTCCCGCAATCATTATATTAGAATCTCCGGGTACGTTACATTCTGTACTCTATTCTGTCCCAACGGCAGCAGTCCAAGGCCATGTTGTCTGAGCTTAATGCGGGACAGTGCGGTGTACAGCTGTCCATGAGAGAAGACGGGCTTCGTTAGGTCGATCCCCATGCGATCCAGCGTCAGACCTTGACAACTGTTGAAAGTTGTTGCATAGCCAAGTGCAAGCGGGAATTGCTTGCGCTGGAGAGTGTGGCCGGATGGGAGGGGGTGACAAAATGTGATGCGCAGAATGAGAAGGAGTTCTTCATCGACGCGGTTGACACCTCCAGCCGCAACCAAGCGACGTATGGTCACCAATCGGTTTCCGACATCTACTACAACTCCCCTCATATTCTTCACCAGACCTCTTTCGATGGAAAAGTTCCGCATCAAGCGTACAACAGCACCTTTCCGCAGCACGAGTTGCGTGTCTGGGAGACCTGGCGGAGTGTGGCGGGCGACGAAGTCGAGGATTGCTTGGTCCGGCTCTAGATCAAGGTCGTCAGCTTCTTTCAGCGTATCGGCAGCGAAGTAGGTACGATCCAAGCCTTGTAAGCGATCCTTGATGTCCGTGTTGTACTGATTGACTTGCACATGGGTCGGAGCTAGGATGCTCCTGGTCAGGCAAGCCTCTGGGGTGGCCAAGATCTCCGGTGGGTAAACAAAGTCGATGATTCCGCCCCCATCGTTCGTTGTCGGCAGCAGATCAAGCTCGACCTCCGGGCCAGCCCCGTCTCCGATCGCATCCACGAATGCGGCGTACTCGAGATCTGCAGCGTTCCGAATTGGTGTGACGAGTCGCCGGATTTGGAAGAGCGGCCACAGATGCGATGATCGTATGGACGCCTCCACGACTTGCGCTCGGGTGCCATGGCGGATGACGGGGCAGGTTTGCCGGAAGTCGCCAAGGAGGATGAGGATTTTACCCCCAAAAGGGATGTTGGGGCGTTGCATAATGAGGCGGAGGAGGTTCTCCGTGCATGCGAGGGCGGCTTTATTCGCCATGGGCGCCTCGTCCCAGATCAGGACCGCAGCTTCGACCAGAAGCTCGGCGGCGGGGCTTCCAGGTTCAATGGGTGACTCGAGCAATTCACTCCGGTCGTTGACCGGAATCTAATGGAGGTGGTCAGGACGGTGTTGTGTGGGCAGGCATGAAAGGTCTTACCTTGAATGCGGAATGGGCGGTGCGCCCTCCAGGATACAGTTGGGCAGCAGAGGCTGAAGTTGCCGTGGCGATAACAATCCTGCCCATCCCCCGCAGACGGTCGCAGATGGCGTTCACTAAGAAAGTCTTACCACGACCGGCTTTCCCATCCACAAACAGTAGTAGCGGGTGCCGTTGGATTGCGGCTGCAATAACTTCGTCGTATATAAGTTGCTGCTCTGCGTTGAAAGATCGCTCCGCCTCCTCCGCCCGTCGTTGCATGAGTGGCACGAGCGGTCCCCAGCGACGGAGCTCGTACAGCACCTCTGGCACATGGTGGACGGGGTTTGGGAGGCCGTAGTCGGCCAATGTCTTGTGATACTCCTCTAAATAGCGGCCGATATCGTGTAGCGCCAGGTCTGTTGCAAGGTCCTCCACCATATTGTTCTGGACGTAGTAGTCCAGGATAAGGTGGGGCTTGAACGTGTCCCAAATGGCTCGTGGGGTTGGGCAGCAGTCGTTGACGAGGAGGTGAACGAAAAGGAAGCGAAGGGAAGCGGGAGGTCTGGCAGAGGTGACACCCTCTTGCATAGCATACTCGGCCTCGTTTTGGTCGGCAAAGATGCCGAGTGCGGCAGCCGCATCTTGGAATGTGTCGTAAACCCGTCCATCCACGGTTCGAGCATCAAGGAACGACTGGACAGGTCGGTGGACTAAGATCGAGCGGAGGTAGAATCGCTCGCCTTGCGATGGAGGGACCGCTTGGATTCGCGCGATATGGTCGTTTGATTGCGACCGCTGGACCACCATCATCACGATTTCTCCCTCAGGGGTTTCATGCTCCATGAAGTGGCCCGGACGTTGGAGGTGGATGGGGTTGTACTTGACTAGGCGGAAAAAACGATAGTATTCGGTGTAGGAAAGATCAGCGAAGAGGCAGGGAGCTCCATTGCGGACAAATTGTCCATGTGGACGGCAGAAATAGCGGTCGAGCAGGGAGACCGTACTTTGCAAGCCGTCCCGACGGTGATACTGATGGTGGTGATTTGTGAAAGGAAGGTGAACCGGTAGAGTAGAGACCGCCGGTTGCTTTCGTGTGATGTGAAACCCGAGTATTCGCCAGGTCGCCTCCCCGGCGCTAAGATAGCGCCCAGCAACGAAGTCCTCTATCTCATTGATGTGCTCAGCTCCAGGACCGACAGCGACTCGGAAGCGGGCACGGTCAGGCCCTGAAAGGAGCAGTAGTCAGTGGGAGAAAGGCAGCGTGCTGGGAAACGGGTAGTACCTTTGAGAACGTACTTGAATAAGTATTGGAATATTGTCGACGTGTTGGCACATTCAAAGTTGATGTGGCAACGAAAACGCTTCACGAGCGGGAGGCAATGGGGCACCACAATCTCGTCCCCTGGATTCCGCCGGCGGTATTGCACTCGACCCTCGTTGTCGATGGTCGTGACCGCTTGAAGGGCCTTTGGATAGCCAAAGCGGCACGATCGCATTCCGGCTTCGTTTTCTCGTTGGCAATATGTGGATGGAGGCTGCTCGGGTCGAGGATGTTTATGAAGCATGAGTTTCCGCACGAGTTCGCGATCGACGGGATCATCGGGGAGCTCTGCAGATATGACAGCGTCGATGTCTTCAGCAGTCAGGCACTCCAGGCTGTACTTGACTAAAATGTGGGCATGTGGTAAGCCGCGTTTTTGAAACTCAACGCTGTGCATGATGTAGATGGGCTTCCCAGCGTTTGGAAAGAGGTTTTCAAGGATCGCAAACAGTTGAGCGAGTTTCTGCTTGAAGACTCGGGCGACAACAACGGGAATGTCGGCGAAGGTCTGGCCGCCCCGAAGGCGTTCGGTGATTTCGGGCCAATCGGTGCTACAGGTGAAGGTGATGAAGAACGTAGGGACTCCAAGCGAAGCGGCGATGGCCAGGGCTTCGGCGGTGCGTTCTGAGCACCAGCGGCGGGATCCAAGGAATGAAGCGGGAAGGAAGATGTTCTCTGAATCCGGAACACGATCCTCGCCCATCAGCTCGGCATCTTGTTGGCGAATCCGAGCCTGGTTTGCCGCGATGTAGTTGAGGCGGCAGTCAATCTCCCGAGTCCACTGATCCACAACGTACTCGCAGGTAAGTCGGCCAAACATCTCGAAGCGAGGTTCTCGGAGGAGTCGAGCCCGTGTATGCCAAATGAGGGACGTTGGGGCGTCGACGTTATCGTCAAGAACTTCCAGCTCCCGTCGGAGATCTCCATTAGCCCCAACTACACCCCATCCAAGGGTTCCATGAGGGAACAGCAAAGGGTATGCCAGTGGCTCCCAAAGGCGGCTCGTCGTCGGCACCGATCGCTCTGCACCGTCCCGGCGAGATATCGCCAGCGTTCGCGGAGCAACGTCTCCCAAGGCAGTGTTATCGTAAACCATAATCGCAGCAATATCTGCAGTGCCTTCATCGCACAGGTCGATTTGAGCGTTTGGAAAGTGGTCTGGGAGCAAAAGGCGAAGGTGGTGTAGGTGGCGCGCAAGCGGGTTGACCCGAAGCAACGCGTTGGCCATCGCGGTTGTCCAGGGCGGGGGAAGGGAGTTGATCCATTGTGGAAATGGCGCACGGTCTCTCATGTAGCCATCGTGAAGCAGCCATCGAATTCCGGAATTCTGGTGGTTGGGTCGAAGTCGATGGTAGATGCGTCCCTGAATGGCGAAGAATCCAGGTGGGCCACGCAAGGCAGGAAACTCCGCAGTGGACTCCAGTGCAGCAAATGAGAACATAAGATTGAGGATCCGAGATGCTGGGGAAATGTCGGGCGAGTTGATGAAGGCACCGTATTCGGCGGGAAGCGGAGGAAGTGGGACGACATCCCCGAGACGCGAGCCGTTGCGCCCACAGCAGAATCCGGGAGTTTCATTAGTGAGCAGGGAAACATGGCAGTGAGGGCATTGTCGGTTCCACCGTAGGCGATTATTTGGAAGTGGGCGGATTGCCCATGGTGAACCGGCAAGATCGTCATCCATGAGAGTGCCTGCACAATGAGCGAAAGTTAGATTGGGTTTGAATTGGAGGGATAGGCCGAAATGTAACACACTCACAAATATTGCGGGTAGCTAAGGCAAACGTGCGACGAAGGGTGGTTGAGAATGAGGTCGACGGAAAGCCAAGTTAAGAGGTCGAGCCAAATGGGTTCGGAAGAGGACATCAAACAGACATATCTTTCGGTGGTGTGCGAGGCGTGGACCATGTGCATCAACGATTGAGTGGAACTGATGAGCGAAAGGTCAGACTCACCGATAATGCATAAAGGGGGCCAAAGCGATAGGACAGTGAATCGTGTATATATATGTCATTGCTCTTTGTACAAAACAACCAAGCTCAATCTCTCCAGCGCATACCTCACATTATCACGCACTCGCCAACAACTCTCAAATGAATTCAGACAACACGGGTCAGCGCACAATCCCGTTGATTGAACCGGAGGTGGCAATCGAGGAGCAGGGCAGAGGGACGACACATGTGCATTTTACGTATCTCCAGGAGGTAAGGTTCAGATCAGGCTTGAGATTGAGTGAGCCATTGGAGTAATCGATGTCAGGAAGTGAGCAAATTTGTCAACGGGCGGTTCATTGGTGGAGCTCAGGCGGCATGGCGCTTGTTGGGTCACGTTGGAGGAGCGAGAAAGAGTCAACCGGCGGTTATAGCGGCGTATATTGCAGGCTATATGGAGAAGGAGGATAGGATGTCTGAGGGGGGGAAGGGGAAGGGGGAGTGAAGGCTTGAGTGTTGGACGTGTTGGGTTGCGGTGTAATCTCGGGCGGAATTAATGTTTTAGCCAAGCGCTGTCTCAAGTGGCATCGCAAATTGATCGAATACAAAACAAAAGAAATGCGATACATGGCCCAGAGGGCAGAAGGGGGTGAAAAACGAAATCAGAAGGCGAATATTGAAAAATAGAAGAAAAGACACGAAGGGAGCAGAGACAGAAGGCGATGTACATAGATACAGTACAGCACGATTACAAAGATCAAGCTTTAGAGCCCTTCCCTTTGCCCTTGTACTTGGAGGTCTTGGGTGGGGTTGCAGGAGATGGTGCAGCAGTCGGGCCATGATTCTCGTCGGTGGCAGGGTCAAGTGCAGCTTCGGACAAAGCGGCGACCTCTTCCACAGCAGCCATGGGATGGACGGAGGTGCTGGTGGAGGTGCTGGCAGGGGGGAGAAGACCTTGAGCGGTTGCCTCGACAGCAGTGGGGCTGGGAAGGGTGGTAACCGTAGAGGCAACCGCGGCATACTTGCGCTTCTTGCTTGGAGACGACGCAGGAGAGGCGTCGGTGCTGGTTCCGAGCGAAAGAACAATGTGTTCAATCGTGAGTTCGAGATGGCCAGGAGCAAAAACTCGCGCAAGAGGACCGGAGACCTGGATGATGGAGGAGATATTGGGCTTGGGTGGACCGCGAGCCCAGCGGGCATTGGACCCTTCAAAGCGGCAACTACAGACCACAAATCAGATGGAGAAAAGAAGAGAAGACGAGAAGCGCTTACCGAATGGTGGAGCCTGACATCGAATCGCGGACATAGTCAGAGACCGAAAGGTCAAAACCGTGGCTCTTATTATCCGCAAGTGGCAAGGTATCCGTCATGACCGAACCGATAGCCCAGCACCATGGAACGATATTATCTGGTGTAATATCATCGTAGTTAGGATCGGTAGGATTTCCAGGGTGGGGGGAGAGGTGCATTGCCTCAAGGTAAAACTGAGGATTGTTCTGGAGAGAGGCGGATGGCGGAACAGCAGCGACCTTGGCAACCATGTAGACCACGGTCCCATCAGGAACGATGGGATTAGCTGCATTTGCGAAGATTCGGACCTCAACAGGGACCGACGTCTTGTTGGCAAAATGCATATCGGAGAGGTAATGGATGTGGGCGGTTTGGCGGCAGGTGGACGGATTGGTCGTGAAGACCTTACGGGAGGAGTAAAGGCAGAAGTTTCCGGCAAGAATGAAAGAAGACATGAGTGAGAGTGTAATAAGGTGAGAGAGGTTTGGCGGTGATGAGGGACGAGAGGGACAGTGGCAAAAGAACCGACTTAAATAGCCGGTTTAAGGTCAAAAGGGGGAGAAATGCTACCATATTTAGCAATAGAAACACAGGCATCGATCAGAGACATGGGTCAGTAGACCAAGCTTGGGCCATTGGAAACCCGAGAAGGAAGGTGAGCTCAAGGACACACCGATCAGTTTCACTCAACGAGTCAGCACAGTAAAGTGACAAAGGGGTTGCAGCACAGTGCAAGCATCAACAAACACGATAGTAATATGAGGATATAAGACGGGGAGTGGTGGATGAGTGGAGGGCCAACTCGGAGGGGGGAGGTGCTGGGGAGGGGAACGGTGCCTGCAGGCACGAAGGCGGATTACATAAGAAAAACATAGTAAAAAGACAAACTTGACGATTTCTTTCACCATAAGGGGTATACATGCAGGTCTATAAATGAACAACATAAAAACGCGAGCGCTGCCTAGGTCTGAGGAAGATTTCACGGGGCAACTTGGGATGCTTCGCTCGAACTGACTTCTGCCTCGTCGCTCCCCTAATCCCTTCACCAATATCTCCATTTTCTCTTCCACGTTTTCAATGCAAGGTCCCCCTTAACTTCAAACGAGATAGCGTCATGGGCTTAACTTCTGGCTCGCCCCTTCTGGCCATATCTGCCGCAGGCGGTCACCCCGGCGGTCAACCGATCGAAATCCCAAGCCACCTCCACTACCAACTCCGAATCCGGGCAACTCTGCGCGATGAGTTGCAAGAACTTTTGATCTGGAAGTTCGACCGGAGATACGTCTTCCAAACCGTCGGAACATATCGCGGCGAACGAGCCGTCGTTGAAGCAGTTGAATCCTAACGGGTCTCGGCGGCGGGTGCTTGCCGCGTGCACTTACATGCATCCTCGATACATGCTCTATGTGAAGTCTCCATTAATATGCACTCTTATCGTCTTCGTATACTCCTAGGCGGTGGTACCGAGCGCCATCGATATGAGTATTTGTGTGACAAAAAAACTTGGCGGGGGCGAAGATCGAAATCGTGCTAAAAGGTAACTCCGTTTTTATTTTAATAGACACAGAAATCGAACCACTGTATGCACGAAGTTTGCAGGGACCTCATGGAGAAATAGTACAATAATGGAGGGGATTTCCCTACAAGGAATCGACATAATCCCGGGACTCGGAAATTCTCCAGCCCGTGGAGATATACTGTAAGCTAAGTACAATACCCTGAGAATGGAAGTGGTAGGATTTCAAGAACACCAGTTGTCAGTATGCGTGTCAGGAACGTTTATAACTGAGGGTCAGTGACCGATATGGGTTTCACCGAGCCGTATAGAGAGTTTAGGACGTCGGACATCAAGCCCGTGTGTTTGACACGTTGATGAATGTTTTGTAGTAGTGCTCGAATGCGAAATGATGCAAGATTTCTCCCGCGTCGGTGGAGGGCGAGTTGTAATCGAGTGCCGGCTGGTTGCGGGATGTGGC
The DNA here is from genome assembly GCA_000827465.1 of Tulasnella calospora MUT 4182. Lineage (NCBI taxonomy): Eukaryota > Fungi > Basidiomycota > Agaricomycetes > Cantharellales > Tulasnellaceae > Tulasnella > Tulasnella calospora. The sequence goes on from KN823221.1 coordinate 33,397, forward strand.
GAAGTTGTTGTGTTTGGATATGGGCTTGTTGCTGTCGAGCTCTCCTAGGCTACGCAGGGTATTCGCTAGACCTTGGTTGTGACCGATGCGGGTGTAGATCTCTTTCGCTTCGTTGTATGACGATATCGCATCGTCGAGCTTGGCTTTATTGCGGTAGAGGTTTCCCAAATCGTACAACAAATTTGCTCGATCCAAATCATATGCATTTCCAATGCGAGCATACAGCTCCTTCGCCTTGTTGTATGATGATATGGCCTGGTTATACTTGAAGTGATGGCGGTAGACTTCTCCCAAGCTGTGCAAGGTAATTGCTTGACCCGCAGAATGACCGATGCGGGCATAGATCTCCTGTGCTTCGGTGTACGACCATGTAGCTTGGTCATACTTGGATTGAAGGCGGTATAGCTCTCCCACGTTGTACAAGGTGTCCGCTTGACGCTCGCTCTGACCGATGCGGGCGTAGATATTTCGTGCTTCGATGTACGACCATGTGGCTTGGTCGTACTTGGATTGAAGACGGTAAAGCTCTCCCAAGCTGCACAGGGTGCTCGCTTGACGTTCGTTCTGACCGACGAGGGCGTAGATCTTCTGTGCTTCAGTGTACGACCATGTAGCTTGGTCATACTTGGATTCACCGCGGTAGGCATCTCCCAAGCCGTGCAGGCTATTTGCTTGACCCGCGGATTGATCGATGCGAGCATAGACCGCTTTCGCTTCTCCAAAGGTCGATACGGCCTCTTCGTACCTGGATTGCCCAAGGTAGACCTTTCCTAGTCCGTAGAAACCATTTGCTTGGCCCCGCTCATTGCCAATTCGGCTGAGAATCTCTAAAGCTTGAGTGATCGTTGATTCGGCCTGAGCGTATTGGTGTCGATCGCAATCAAGGGCGCCTAAGCCCAGTAATGTTTCTGCTTGACCTAGGTCGTCCCCGATTCGAGCGTAAATCTTCTTCGCTCCGCCGAGCGCCTCTTCGGCTTCCGTCCATTTCGATCCAAAATGGTAAGCGCTTCCGAGCCCGTGGAGCGTGTTTGCTCGGCCTTGCTCATCACCGATGCGAGCATAGATCTCGTGCGACTGGCTAAAGGTTTCTTTGGCTCGGGTGTAGTCGAGGCGAAGACGATAGATGTGACCCAACCCACATAACGTGCTTGCTCGACCTTGATCATCACCAGCGGCATCGTAGATCTCTCGGGCACCATTAAACGCCTCCTCGGCTTCACTGATTTTGGACTGAAGGTGGTAGACGTCTCCCAGCCCTCGAAGGGCGCTCGCCCGACCCAGGTCGTCACCAATAAGACCGTAGGCATCTTGCGCTTGTGTGTAATACCCCTCCGCCGTAGGATATTTACACTGAGCGGCCGACACGCTTCCCAGCCAGTACAACGCTTCTGATCTTTCATTCCGATCCTTTTTACGGTTTGCACCGCCGAGCACTTGCTGGAACAATGAAGTGGCGTGATCGTAGCGAGCATGTAAGTGGTGCGTGCGGGCCATTTGTAAGAGGAGTTGATTGGCTACGACTTTGGAGCCTGAACGCGCCCCAGCTTGCGGGGGTACTGACGGCTGAGAGGGATGATGCATCAAAAATTGCCGGATGGAAACGCCTGTCAAACTCACCATCCATTTAACCTCGTCACAACATCTGGAAATGGTCGGCCTCTTTTGCGGATCAAACTCCCAACATTCTGTCATCAAGTTGCAAAGCCTAACAATTTGCGATCGTTGTTCGTCTTCATTCGCCGAAGCCACTCGCCCCTGAATCACCCGCGTCCCGTTAGCTGTGCTCAAGCCAAGCTCCGAGAACGGAAGTTTCCCCGTCATAATCTGTCAGGCGATTCAGTGCTGTGAGTCAGTGTCAAAGACCCGAGGTTTGAGGGTCTCAAAACACAGCTTACCTCCCAGCATACCCATCCAGCCGACCAAATATCACTCGATAAGCCCGGGCGATTCCCGTTCACGACTTCAGGAGGCACCCAATCGAGTGACCAAGTGGGTGCGGTCAAAGTTAGCTGATTTCCAGTCGCAACTACGCTTATTTGGTGACCATCTTCCTCAGAAGTTGGATGGCCTGTTGCCCCTGGTTCGCTCACTTCTCTCGTGCTTCCGTCTCCCGACTCTCTTATGACAAGAGCTGAGCCAAACTCGGTAATAATTGCACGATATGATGAACCCACGCGGATGTTCAGCTGTGACGCCCTTGAGGTCAGATGCGAAATGAGCTGTGAGGTTAACTCGGTCGACCCACCGAGTTGAGGTCGCCGTGGCAAATCGGCGGTCGGCGAGTATGAAGGTACCGGAGCCCCTTAAAGGTATCCTGAATCTAGAATGAACACGTTGCGGGCTCACTGCAAGTCTCCTTCCTGCGAAAGAGTTACTTACAAGGGAAATACGTTCGGGAATGTTGCATTTCTTCGCTCCAAGAAACTCGCTCAGGTTTCCGTTCGGCTCCAAGGACGAGATGACCCAAGCTTCTCCATTTCTGAGGTCTTCGACAAACCCCAAGAATCGGGCAATGTTCTTGTGAGACAGTCCAGCCATCATTTCGACCTCATCAACAAAAGCCTAGGGATTAGGCGGTAAGTGTCTTCTAACGTCTGGAAAGTATTGATATTATTACATTCTCGAACATATGCGAATCCATGCCTCCGTGGGCTCGAAGCTTCTTCATTGCCACTTGCTTTTGTCGACGCCATCTTCGCCGTTTAAGTGTCGCTTGGGCTACTACCGCTTTCCCTCCGACCTTGTCCATCACCGAAGTGGTAAAATCGATCGTAGCTGGATCTGTTCGGAACTTTGAAAGTCTCTCCAGTCTCTCTCGCTGTAGATCGCCCAAACTCGTCAAGCATCGGCATGAGCTGCGATCGGGAAGTAGGACCTACAGCTGAAAGCTTCTCGGTCTTTGTTTCGTCGATCCCTATATCTTCATCGCCTTGCTGTACATCGAAGAGGCTCCATTCGTCGGTATCCGACTCATCGGTTGACGCTCTAAGCGGAGGCGTCATGCGGTGCCGATCTTGGAAGGGTTCAAGGACCTTGGAGACCCGGGCCAGTCTAAGTTTCCGCATTGGACAACGTGATCAAAGTAAAGAAAAGTTGAGATTAAGTGGCACCAGAAGATCAACAGACTGCTGTGGTAAGAAAGAGGAGAGGAACCAGCCGTAGCCAGACGTTGAACGTTGAAGTGCGGTATCGATGCGTGAATGAATCGGTACTCGGCCATACCGCCAATAAATGGTTTGCCAACTTGACTTGTCCCAAACATTTTGGAAAGTCGGAGGCTTCTATGGAACAAATGGACCCGTGCATCGACTTCCAGGCCACAATGGAGGCTTCTATGGAACAAATGGACCTGTGCATCGACTTCCAGGCCATAATATATTTCCAAGCCCATAAATGAACTCTGAATTGGGTGTCCATGACCGGCGACTAGCAACTGACAACCGACAACCGGCAACCGATAATCGGCAATTGACGACCGCCTGCAGCAAGCGCTGGCACGGACCACAGTTAATAAGAAATTAGGTTCTTTCGACAAAACTAGTGATATTCTGTTGAGCGCGATAGCAATAGCGGGTGATTTCTCTCTGCGAATGCCCCCTAATCCTAAGGGTGTTAGGGTCCCCACTTTAGGGTTGTCATCACGCGACGTGACCTCGTCATCGTCGTCAAGGGTGATGGCGACGCCCACGTGTGGGTCGACGGCTGGACCTCTCTCGGGGATTACTTGCCGGTTTTTGAATACGGTAACGTGGTCGAGGAGTTGGCTGCGGACTTCCCATTCGCGCTCGAATTCCGACTAAAGGCCGCCTGGTCGACATCATCCCTGCTGCCCGGACGCAGTTCCGCTAGAACTGCCTCGGTTCGAGGATGTAAGTCGCGAACAATCGTCAACGGCAAGTGGTACGTGTACCGGTACCCGCTCGAGGGTTTGTCAAAATATGAAATACCGTCGTTAAAGGATGCAGTGGTTTTGATGTATGGTGAATGTAACCGTCTCGTCTTGGATCAAGATAGTCCCGTCCTCCCCCAATTCCACCGGCCTTGAGCGTTTTTGTCATACGAAGGCGCATCGTCGCTCCCCCGTCTCCTCTTCCACCTCGTCCTCCATATGGACTACGCGCAGCAGATACTCGCTCCGCAATGATCTTGGCTCCGTGGAATTGTACTTCCGCGTCGTCTTGCTGAAAGTCTGGAGGCAAAAGCACCCGAACTTGCGTTACGAGTCGGAACGCCCCTTGAATCCATGAGCTGGCTAGAGAAGAAATGGACGCCAAATCCTCGAAGGGCTCGAATGAAGGAGAGGTGGTTTCAACGAATAAGGAAAGTTCTCCTTCGTCCATCCCGCTCGACTCTCCAATAACGTCCTGTCCCCAATTATCCCAAACGACTCTCCCAGACCGTCGAATGAGCACCAACCATAAAGTCGAAGAATATCGAATGCAACATGTCGGAAGTATCCATCATGATTTTGGTCTAGTTGGTGCGGCGATGAGGGATAATGCGATAAGCTCGGCCCGGGTGCGGTAGGGGCTCGTCAAGGGACCGTGACAAGCAAACCGGGCAGGAGTCGACATGGTACGAGAGACTCGCCCTGCAGCATTCGGCGAAGCTTGTGGGATGTTGGGCCTCGGAGTTCTCGTCTTTGAGGGAAGAGGACGGGGTAGAGTGATGTTGGTGATTGGGTGCATGAATCCGCCACGTGGAACGGGAACGAGGCGTTGGAGCTGATTGAGGATGTTGCACCAAAGTTCGATGGGTAAGTTCGATATACAGATTTGGCGGACGTTCAGCCCCGTTTCTCGTCGCTTAGTGTCAGGAGAACTCGAGGACCCAATATGCGAGGAGCGTAGATTCCAAGTCGCGACGAGTTCGGCCCACAGGTCAACGAAAAATTCGCTTTTTGAAACCTTTCCGCGGTGAAACGAACCAAAAGATGATATCGATAGGTTAGCGTAGATTCGAATAAATGAATAAACTGTAGTAGAAGTGACATACCGTAACTTCCATTCCATGAAGTCCACCACTGACCTGGAACACCCACTTCAATTCCAAGAACGCCCACATTGACCAACCCCTAACGATGCTCCATCACAAATTGGGAACCGACTTCGATTAAATCGTCACCACGCGAAGAGAGGAGCCTTTGGTAGGTACGCGAGGAGGAGGTGTGACGATTCGGGTGTTGGATGCCCTCATGCAACGTTGAGCAGTCGAGCGTGGAGGGGTTTGGCGGTCTTTAGCTTCTAAACGTGTGGCCGATACAACCACCGGCACAGGTAGCGTCGTTTGACGATCGGCGTACCGGTGAACTGGTGCAGCTTTTGTGAGCATTGTGAACCGCGAGAATGGTAGGTTGTTCGGTTGATCTTGCCGCGCCTCGTGGGCAACCCAGCAGCATCAACTCTCGCTTCGCTTCAAGGATGAAGGTGTGTAAGAGTTCTAACGTTCAAACCGCCCATGTTAATTTGAGGGAGATGTGAGTATGAGAAGAACGTGGAGGAAGAGCAGCGAGAAGGTGAAAACAAAAGGGAACACGTACATCCTTCCGCCGCCAGACATGTTCACCACGTTTGTCTTCCCTGATGACCCACATTCGCCCCACCGATTCCTTCGACGTCCAGGAACAACGGCTGACTTTCAAACATCTTGGGCGAGCCAATCGTCTTAGGATATAACTTGTTCGGCGTCGAGGTCCCAAAGCGTCGCGCGGACGAGAGCCTTCGAGCAGCAGGAGACTAAGGCCGAAAGAAAGCACAGAGTAGTCGAAGCGGTTCCCCTGAACGCCCATTAGGCATTGTCAGAGGCCCTCCACTTAATCCACTCCGCGTGACGCCCAACTCCAATTCCTCCGCCGTCCTTCTCCCTTCTCTCCGCCTGTTTCTGTGTTCCTGGACATGGAGGTAATGATCGATCGCGTATCACGCCGCCGCGTTAGGATTCATATACGCAAGGATGAGTCGACATTGAGAGGAGGGGAGGGGGTGCTGCTAACTTGAGGCAGCCGATGACGTGTCAAAAGTACCGGATGGAATGGAGACATCAAAGCCAAGGTTGTTGTATGATAGATATCGCCATGACTACAAGCGCCTAAATGGCATATACGGGTACTTTGCGTCATATAGACAAGTTTGTCTGTCAAAGAGAAGGAGGGATTCCTCAGCGTCTTTAGCCAAATGATGCATCCGCTGACCAAGTACTTACCTTTCTTAAAATGGAACACCACGTCCTCCGCCTGAATTAACCCCCGAACTCGTGAACAACGCTAAACGTCCACATCCAGGTCGAAACTTTGGAGTAGGAAGTTAAGAGCTGTTGGGGCGCTTCTCTCCTTGATCTCTGGTTCTCGATGCGCTGCACTTGCAATTGAATTGCTCTTCTCCCGTGTCGACGGAAGCAAATAAAGCTTTGATGCGATGCAGAGGAATGTGAAGAGAGTGCAGTGAGTGTATTGTATTGCATGGACCGAAAATCCCTCACTCAGGGTTTTTGGCTGTGGGAACATCACACCGGGGCCATCTCCGAAACATCCCGAAAATTAATTCGCTTATTGCTCGGCGGCTATTTGCATTTCTCTTGTGGAATGGGGCAGACGTCACTACGAACCTGAAACTTGGAGTCGTTATAATTGAATAAATTGCAGATCTTGTAGGCATGATAAGCGCTGAACAATTCCCCTTTAGGTCAGATAAGATAGCCACGTGGTGTGTCGGACAAGTCAAGCTTGCAAGTCATTTCGTCGGGGTGTCCGTGGAGCGACTCATTTGCACATCATGCTCAACGTTTGGCTCGTAATCTCCCCCCTCCCTTTGTAACCGCCTCGTTCGAGTCCCACTGGCCCCCAACACCCCCGGAGCCTTGCGCAATGCAAGAACTGGACTACAAGATATTTGAGCCATTAGAAAATTTTCGTCCCCAGACGCTGACGCTTCGAGCGCCAACCAACGATCAAAATACCAATAAAGCCAAGCCCTTTTATGCACAGCAAAAACACAAGAAGGTATCAATCTACAAGAAACCACCCGAGAAGCTTACCGCGGTAGGTCTTACTTTCCGTTGAGAGGCGGCGAAGACGCTTGACGAGGTGCGACGACCTACAGCAAGATAGACTAAACAGGATCTCGAGATTTCGGGAGAATACAAATTCAATCAATGCTACCCCTTCAGGAGGGCATAAAGTCGGTGGCAAGGCTGAGGTCATCCAGGCGACATTGAAACGGCGAATATGGAGTCGCAAAAAGCAAGTCGCAGTGAAAAAGCTTGGATACCACCGAGGCATAGATGCACATGCGTTCGCCAATGTAATAAGGTTCCTGTTCCTCGGTCGTTATAAGACGCTTACGGCCTAACCTGTAGGGTTTTGTTCATGAGGTGGAGATGATGGCCGGACTATCCCACGAAAACATTATCCGCTTCGTGGGCTTTATTGAGGACTTTGAACAGGGGACTGCTTGGATAATTTTGTCCTGGGAGCCTAATGGAAATGTCAGCGAATTTCTTGCGGCGGGAAAGTGGGAAATCCCCGAACGCATCTCCCTCGTAAGTGACTAGATGACGGGAAGAGACTGGCCGTGAGCCCACAACGTGTTTATCCCAGATTCAGGACACCTTTGAAGGGATCCGGTATCTTCATACTCGCCAACCGCCTATTTGTCACGGCGACCTCAAATCGGTGGGTTGACTGGTCCAGTTTCCGCTATCGTACATGCAGTGTATCACATCTGACCCCATCAACGCCACAGCTCAATATTCTCGTCAGCTCGTCATATAGAGCGGTGATTACCGACTTTGGCTCAGCTCGTTTTATGAGGGATTCGAGAGACGGAGACACAAGCGAATGGGGCAATCGAGGGATACCTAGTAACCCAGCCCCAACTCCTGCGAAAGATTTTCAGCGGATACACGTCGCCACAACCGGAAATCAGCTGACCCTGACCGGGCCCGCTTGGTCACTTCGCTGGGCGCCCCCAGAAGTCGTCAATGGGAATCATCCGGGTTTATCGAGTGATATTTGGTCGGCTGGTTGGGTGTGTTGGGAAGTAAGCTGTTTTCAGAATCTGAGAGCTCGGGCCATGGTCACTGAGCCCCACCAATGGATTACTCGACAGATAATGACAAATAAACTTCCATTCTCAGAGCTTGAGTCAGGAACGGCTATTACGCTAAGGGTGATCGAGGGTAAAGTGCCCTCGGCTAGTGAAGACGAACACCTATCACAAATTGTTAGGCTTTGCAACTTGATGACGGAATGTTGGGCGTTTGATCCATGGGCAAGGCCGAGCGTTTCCAAATGTTGTGACGAGGTTAATTGGGTGGTGAGTCGGACGGCAGCTTCCACACGTTCAATTGCTAATGTATCTTGGCAGCCGTCAATACCCCCTTTAGGCGACATGCCTTCGAACTCGAGAGTCGTACCTAGTCGACTCCTTTTGAAAATGGGTCGCATACACTACCTGCATGCACGCTACGAAGATGCCGCCTCGCTGTTCCAGCAGGTCCTCGACATTGCAAACAGTAAGGTGAACCGAAATGAAAGGGCAGAAGCCTTACGATGGCTTGGAAACATGTCCGTCGACCAGTGCAAATATCCTGCGGCGGAGGAGTTTTACATTCAAGCGTGGGACACCCACCCTCGTTTCGGTGATGAGACGGGTCGAGCGAACACGCTACGAGGACTAGGAGACGTTGTTAAAGTCAGTAATACGAACATCGTATGTATCTATTTGTAACCGTTTGTAGTACCTAGTATATAAGTCTCACGGTAGAATAAAATAAATAGTATCGTTGTACAACCACCCGCACGTGTGAACACCCTTCACTGATTACTCTCTTAACAGGTTATGGGCCCAGCGCACAACTAGACATCCCTACCCACAGACCTACAAGACAAATCCAAATCACATCCCGATCCTCTCCCCTCTACCAGAGCAGCTGCGCAGGCTAATCTCCTGCTGACCTTAGCGCTCGCACCTACGTCGTAGATCAGGCAGACTCAGCAAAGGGGAGAAATCCTCCTAGCGAAAGTCCCCCTGTGAGACTCCATCTCCCCCTCTCTTTGCGAAACGACACGTGCCTGCATCACAGGGCCAGGTTGAAAGGTGTAACCGACGGATTGACGTCGCACCCGGTACCCTGTCGTAGAATTTGAGAGTGACCTTCCAGAAGGATCTACCCCACAATTATCTCACGGAACCGTGATCCGAAGTCACCGTTTACGGAACTACCTGCGAGAGGTCATCCGACCACGGAATCCCAGCTAGTACGTAACTCGGGGTTCGAGACACGAGTATCCCACACACACACACCACAAAGGGAACCACCTCCCACACGCCGATAAAAGGCAATGTCACTAACCGACAAAAGAATACAACATTCACCCAACCCCATCACATCATTGAGATCATCGTCTCTCTCATCTCTCCCTCTCCCAATCATGTCTGACTCACCTGAATCGACCAAACCCACTACCAACATCCTCACCCCATACAGACACCGCGACTGGAAAGAAAAATGCGTTGCAGCCGCTTTCTCTCTAGACGCGTACGACATCATCGATGGTTCCGAGACTCGACCCACCTCTGGCACAGCAGAACAAAGGGAATGGGACAAACAACGAAACAAATTCACCGGGTACTTGCTAAGTACGCTGGATCAAGCACATCGTACCATCATTCAAAGTGTCAAAGCCAAAGACTTGAAAGGCATGTGGGATACCTTAAACGCATACTACGAATCCCAGGACGCAAGCACTCGATTCTTCGCCACGCAAAAAATGATGACGGTCACCTCCAGAGATCCCGAACATCCAGACGAATTGCCCTTGGAATTCGGAAACAGAGCAGTCGATGCCTGAAATCAACTGAAAAACCTCCTCCCACTGGAGAGTGAACAGTGGCAGCAACAGCAGTCAGCACATGCACCAACACCGCAGCCCACCTGGTCACCACAGTAGTCACAGAAGGAACGATCACACCCGGATTCTCAGCTTCAGACCTTGTCGACGAGTTTGTTGTCAGCATCATCATTCTGGGACTCGGCACGAACGAAGAAGTGAAGATGGTCAGACATGCTATCATGACTGGATCGAGGACTATAGCAGACGCACTCAAGGAACTCAAGAACGCCACTCAGCAAGCCCAATCCGATGAGATCGGCACGACGACTGCAGCTCTGGCAGCAAGGTCCTTCAGAGGGAAAACGAACAAGAGGCTCGATGGGAAGGGTTGGCAACCTCACTTCTGCAAAGAACACGGCGCGAACAAAACCCACGATACGAAAGATTGCAGGTTCTTGCAAGGACAAATGCCAGGAGCAAAAATCGCAGCAGAGGATCCTCCAGAGAGAGCCAGCGTCGCTGAAGCAAAACCCGAGGAAGCAGAACCTGAAAAAGCTGCCGTCGCCAACGTATCAAAAGTGGCATGTCCTCCTCGCTTGAGAAAACGAACAGAGGTCACTGACACTGTTTGGAATGCAGATTCAGGGGCAACGTCACATATGTGTCAAGCTTACGTGGTCGGGCGCTTAGGTCCCCAAGGTCGAGCACTAAGTCGAGTACTTCTGAGGTTGACTTCCCACGCAGTAGGGAAGGGAGGAGGTCAGGGAACAGGGAGGGAGACAGGGTGTATTCTCTAGTAGGTAAGAGACAAGGTAGGACAAGGGATGAGGGGTGACGAGGATTGCTGTGTTGGAGAGACATTCCCTCTGCTAACGCAGCCTACTTATATACATGCGTACTACAAGGGTCCGCAGCAAGGCGCAGTACGCTCGGTACCGCCAGAGATAAGGTAGAAGCACGGCATAACGCATGCCGTGGTCACAAGGTTGCTGCGGCAAGGACAACAGGGATAACATGCTTCTGGA
>KN823221.1:44620-62647 GCA_000827465.1 Tulasnella calospora MUT 4182
TCGAGGTGATCTTGGGCAGGATCGAGGTGATCCTGACAGTTGCCCCCCTCTAGGGTCGACGACGAGTGTTACGAGGAGGATGACCTGGTTTTGGTGCATCCGGGTTCTGAGCGTAGAACTCGCTGATCGCGTCGTCGCAGTTGGTAGCATCGGAGAGGGGTATCCATGAGTTCTCGTTTGGGCCATAGCCCTTCCACGAGACAAGGTATTCCAAGGTTTTGCCGAAATACTTGGCGTCTTCAATTTGGTCGACCTCGTACTCTTCCTCCCCTTCGATGACCACTGGTGGTGGTGGGGGTACGACTCGACCAGGAACTGTATCGGGCTTGTACGGGGATATCCAGGATACGTGAAATACGGGGTGTATCCGCATAGTCGCAGGGAGGTCCAGACGGTAGGCTCTCGTTCCTACTCTGGACAGGATTTTGAAGGGACCGAATCGTCGGTGTTCAAGCTTCTGAGAGGGTCGATTGGTGGAGATGGCGTCCTTTCCGGTGAGCGCATCCCTGCGCGACAGCCATACTTGATCTCCTTCTTCGTAGGTAGGTCCTTCTTGGACGTGCTTGTCATAGTACCGAGCGTGCTCCTCGGTGGCCAGCTTAATGGCTGCTTGGATTTCTTCTTCTGCTTTGCATCGCGCTGCTAGATATTCGGCCGAGGCGGGGACCTCTTCATGTTGTGAGTTGAATTTTTGGGGGGAGTACTTGGGGTGTCTTCCGAGGTCGGCAAAGAAGGGGGTTATGTGGGTGGAGGCGTTCGTCGTGTTATTGTACGCGAACTCTCCCAGGGGTAGGAACGAATCCCAGTCAGTCTGTCTGTGCGAGGTGTAGAGCCTGAGGTACTGCTCTATGATTTGATTTGCCCTTTCTGCTTGACCGTCTGTTTGAGGGTGGTAAGCCGTCGAGAATCTTGGTTCGATGCCTAGGAGGGAGTATAGCGATGTCAGGAATTTGGCATTGAATTGGGGGCCTCGATCAGAGATCGTTCTTTCTGGTAGGCCATGCAATTTCCAGACATGTTCTTTGAACAAGTCTGCTACTCCTTTGGCATCGATGGTATCGGTAGTGGGGATGAAGTGGGCTCGTTTGGTGAATCGGCAGATTACTGAGAGGATGGCGTTATAGCCTTTCTTGGTCTTGGGGAGGCCGGTGATTAAATCGTAGGCCACGTCAGTCCAGGGGCCCACGGCCGCTGGAAGGGGTTCAAGGGTGCCCCTTGGCTTAATGTTTGAAGGTTTCGTCCTTTGGCACAAGTCGCAGGTGTCCACATATTGGTGGCAGAACTTGGTGAGATTAGGCCAGTAGTATCCTCTTGATACTAGCTCCGTGGTTCGGGTTCTTCCTGGGTGTCCAGCCGTGGGGGTGTCGTGGAATAGGGCGAGTAGTTCTCGCTGGATTTCAGTGTCATGGGGGACATACACTCTCTGGTTGTAGAGGATTGTGTTGTCTTTTTTCTCGAAGTTCTTCATCCTATCCTGGATGGCTTTGGTGGTTTTCGTGGGGTCAGCTTCTAGGAAGGCGAATATGGGTTTCAGGGCCGGGTCTGATCGCGATCTTTCGTTGATCATTTCTTCTAAGGTGTACTGGGTAAGGTAGGAGGAGGCCAGGACATCGAATCTCGGTTCTTCTGGGCCAAACACGGTTTTTTTGAAAATGCCGGGTTGTTCTTCAGCCCCCCCCTCAGGTTCGTGGTCTGGCCTTCTTGATAGGCCGTCGGCACGGCAATATTTCCCCGGGCGATAGTGGATTTCATAGTCGAAGTGGGCGAGAAATTGTGACCACCTTCGTTGTCGGGAGTTCGGAACCTTAGTGGTTGCGTATGTTTCGAGGTTTTTATGATCGGTCATGACGATCGTCTTGTGTGGGTTCCCCTGGAGGTAGTGTCGCCACTCCTTAAAAGCTTTAAAGATAGCGAGGAGTTCTTTGTCGTAGATGTCATAGTTTTTCTCTGCGTCCGACATGGATTTAGAGCAAAAGGCAATGGGGTGTAGTCTACCGTCTTCCCCTTTCTGGGACAGGATCGCGCCTCGCGCGTACCCCAATGAGTCTGTTTCTAGGACGAATGCCTTGTCAAAGTCTGGCCAAGCCAGTAATGGTGCTTCCGTGAAGCGTTTCTTGAGTTCCTGGAAGGCGGCCTCTTGCTTCGTACCCCATTTGAAGAGTTCTCCTTTCTTCAGTAAGTCGTTGATCGGGCGACAGAGTTTGGAGTATCCATCGATGAACCTTCGGTAGAAGTTGGCAAACCCAAGGAAGGTCTGGATGTCTTTTACATTTTTTGGCGTCGGCCAATCGGTCACCGCTCTGACCTTTTCCTGGTCCATGGCGATCCCTTCGGGTGATATGACGAAACCCAGGTACTCCACTTGGGTTTTATTGAAGTGGCATTTTTCAGGTTTGCAGTACAGCCCCTGCTTCCTGCAGCGTTCAAGGACCTCCTTGGTTTTCTTTTCGAGCTCCGCGGGGGTTTCAGCGAAGATCAGGATGTCATCCAGATATATGATGACCGAGTCATCAAGCATGTCGTGGAAGACGTCGTTCATAAAGTGCTGGAAAACGGCAGGCGCATTGGTGAGGCCGAATGGCATAACTTTGTATTCGTAGTGACCGAATCTTGTTCGAAATGCGGTTTTCCACTCGTCTCCTTCTTTTATCCGTACAAGGTGATAGCCAGATCGAAGGTCTAGGGATGTGAAGCACTGGGCCTTTCCTACTCGGTCCATGATCTCCGAAGGTAGCGGGAGCGCGTAGCGGTTCTTTTTGGTGATGGCATTAAGATCGCGGTAGTCGATGCAGAGCCTTAGTTTGCCGTCTTTCTTTCGGCTAAACATCACGGGTGCGCCAGCGGGAGATTTTGATGGTTGAATCCATCCTTTCGAGACTGCGTCGTCAAGTTGTTCTTTGAGAGCTTTGAGCTCATCAGGGCTCATATTGTATATCCTTTTGAAGGGAGGGGACTTCCCTTCCTCGAGGTCGATGGTACAATCATAGGGTCGATGGGGAGGTAGGTGCCCTGCTTCCTTTTCCGAGAAGACATCGAGATATTCATGGAGGGTTTTTGGGACGATTTTGTCTGCAGACTGATTGACGTTTTTCTTGCTGTCAGCAATTTTTGCACTGATCGATTCTGAGGTGTTAGCTTCCAGGGGAATGGCGTCGTAGTCGTCGATCCATTCCAGGATTGCGCTGTCGAGGACAGCGAGGGGAAATTGTTGGAGGTACTCTAAGCTGCTAAGGTCGTAGGGTTTCTTGGTTCTTGGGTTGACGCCATAGACGTCGGCGGGAGTAGCAAGGCAGTGTCGTGAGCAGTATCTTGAGTTGAAGGATAGCCTTTCCGGCTCATCCTTACTCCAGTGGACTTGGGGGTTGTGCTTCCTGAGGAAGTTCCGGCCAATAACGACGTCGTATTTGCCGATCTCGGCGAGGGCAAATTCCTTGTGGGATACGTGGGCGCCAAGGGCGAAGCGTTCTTGGACTTTCAGGGTTATTTGCTTGGATTTGTTGAGGGAGCCATCGATGTTGAGCAGCCCTCGGGGTTTCATAGGAATTTTCTTGAAGGGTGACGCCTCGGCGAATCTTGGGTGGATGAAGGAGAGGGTTGCACCAGGGTCGAAGAGTACATGGGGGTGGTGCGATCTCTGGTGTGTTTTGATCCGCACGCTTGTTTGGTTCCGTAGCCGTGTCCGTTACCGTAGGTGACTTTGTTTCGGTATACGGGATCCAGCTTTACGACGTGTGGAGGAGTCTTTGGACGATTCAAAGTGTTGCGTGGGTGACGTAACGCACTGCTTCGACTAGGACGTGGGTCTGAGCTTGGAGTCTCTGGACCTGGGATTCGAGGTCAAGAAGGGCTTCTGCCTGTTCGTCGATCAAGAAGTTGAGTCGGCGAATCTGCCACTCAAGGGATCGGAAGGATGGTAGGGGATCCGTTCTGGAAGCGATACGTCTGCTCGGTACCCTACGGGGTTTTATTCGAGGTATAACCGACTCGAGTGACGCTGTATCAACTGCGCAAGAATGGTTCTTGGGGAACGATGAAAGTGGGGACAAACGAGAGCTCGTCGTGGGGTACCGGGTGCTTCCTAACACCTTTCAACCAGGCCCGTGATGGAGGCACACACGAAGAGTCCAAGGTCTCGCGGATAAAAGGTGGAGTCTACGCGTGAGAGTGTTGCCAACGGGGTACTAGCCCGACTACAGCTAACCCTAGATGCGGTCTACGACGAAGGATGGGAGCGCTTGGTCAGCAGGATATTAGCCTGCGCAGCTGCTCGAGGGGGAGGGAGAAGAAAAGGGGAGTGCGGAGTCGGTCTTGGTGGGATTTGGGGGTGTTGGTAGGACTGAGTGCTGACGTCGAGGAGTGCTCGGCGTAGGAGGTTTACTGGGTTTGGGAGAGAAGCGAGGTACGCTCACCTTCTTCGGTTACGGCGGGTAGTCGAATTAGGCGCCGTGATTTGGGGAGGTAAGCGTGTTTGGAACGCAGCAATCTGTCAAGCTTACGTGGTCGGGCGCTTAGGTCCCCAAGGTCGAGCACTAAGTTGAGTACTTCTGAGGTTGACTTCCCACGCAGTAGGGAAGGGAGGAGGTCAGGGAACAGGGAGGGAGACAGGGTGTATTCTCTAGTAGGTTAGAGACAAGGTAGGACAAGGGATGAGGGGTGACGAGGATTGCTGTGTTGGAGAGACATTCCCTCTGCCAACGCAGCCTACTTATATACATGCGTACTACAAGGGTCCGCAGCAAGGCGCAGTACGCTCAGTACCGCCAGAGATAAGGTAGAAGCACGGCATAACGCATGCCATGGTCACAAGGTTGCTGCGGCAAGGACAACAGGGATAACATGCTTCTGGATGTAAGGTACGAGAGACAGAAGCCATGTCAACAAGGAGAAGCACGGACTTTCCCATACCGTGCTTCTATCCAGGTCGGACGGCCGGGCCCGAACGGGCCGTCGGTTGCCTGGCTCCCGCGCGGGCCGGGGCGCACCAGGAGAGGATTACGTAAAGTCCATTGCGTAAGCCAAAGGGCTTTCGGTGGTAATCGGTAATTACCGGAGATATCGGCGATAGGCGGATGTGAGACGGGGTTAAGGTTTTCAAGGTAGATTGCCATATCAAGATGTGGGAGTTTGCCTTTGGACTTGCTCGGAACCAAGGTCGAGGTGATCTTGGGCAGGATCGAGGTGATCCTGACAATATGACCCCAAACCGAAACTGGATCCGAAACATGCAACCCTGTCGAATCCCGATCAAACTAGCCAACGACCACACAGTCTACCCTACAGGAAAGGGATCAGTGGTTTTCAATCCAGCCGGACTTGAATCAGTAGTCATTTCTCGAGTCTTGTATGTGCCTGCTCTAGCGAATAATCTATTCTCCATCATCTCTGCTGTTCTCGACGCGAAACTACGAGTGGTAATCGAAAACGAGAACCTTATCTTCAGTAAAGATGGAGAAACTGTTCTTACGGGAACCATCAGGAGGAAAAGTCGCTATGCTCGACGGAGAAACCTTGGAAAACAGGGAATACTGCTTACAAACCAAAGTGTCGAAAGACCTCATCCATCAAAGACTAGGGCACATCGGACGAGATCGCCTTAACAGACTCATAAACCATAAAATGGCAAACGGTCTCATCGTTGAGGGGGGGTCAGAAATCCAAGATATCTGCGAACACTGTATCGCAGGAAAGCAACATCGAGACCCCTTCCCAAAATTAGCAAGCGATCGAGCAACTGAAATCCTACATCGAATACATTGTGACGTCCACAGCCCCCTTCCCAGAACTCTATCAGGATATAAATATTGGATAGTTCTCGTCGACGACGCTAGCAGACTAAAAACCTCGATCCCAATGAAAGCCAAAAGTGAAGCATCAGAAATCATAAAACAATGGATTACGATGATCGAACTCCAAACCGAGAAAAAGGTCAAAATCTTCAGAGACGACAAGGGAGGCGAGTTCATGAGCACCGAACTCCAAAAATTCTTCAGTGATCGAGGCATCATACGAGAACGAACCGTCAGAGCCACGCCCTCACAAAATGGAGTAGCCGAACGACTAAATAGAACCCTAGCAGAAGGAATAGTGGCAATGTTAAACCAAGCGAAGCTGCCACAGAGCTTTTGGAGTCAACCATTACTATACCTAACGGAAATCCTCAATGCCACACCATCAGCAGCAATCTCTGACACCACGTCATATGAATACTTCCACGACAAGAAGCCAGATCTCACCATGTACAGAACATTCGGATGCCGCATCTTTGTAAATGTATCACGAGAAGACAGGAAGAACTTAGAATCACACACAAAACCATGCATCTTCATCGGATTCGAAATGGGAAAGAAAGGCTGGAAATATTACGATCCCATCACCAAGAAAATAAATGTTACGCGAGACGCCATCTTCGACGAACAAACATTCCCTGGGCTCTCAACAAAGCAGAATAGCGGAGCACCAGATATGGCAAAGATCGAGAACTTCTGGACAACGGATGACGACGAGGAAGCTCCCCCAGCTCCTCCAACTCCTCCTGCTCCTCCTGCTCCACTCCCTCCCAAACCTCAACCACCGAAAAAGGAAAGCCCACCAACTCCTCCTCCAAAAACCCTCATCGAATTCCCAGCATTGTCACCCACTAAACAGACAAAGCAGGGGAGACACCACCAAGGAAAAGAACGTTTGCTGAAACAGTGACGAGACCAGCACCAGCGTTACTCGAAGCACCCCAAGGAGGAAGCAGACCAGTTCGAAAGGCCACAGATTACTTCGAAGGCAAGCGGAGGACGACCAAACCAGCGCCACGAAGACAACAGGTAGTGGATCGAGGGGGTGCAGAATCAGGAGATGACTTAGACGCTCCACCACCTGGCGCATTTCCTGTCGAGCCCACAGAAAGTGAAGATGAGGAAGTAGACATAGATGCAGCCTTAAAAGCAACCCCCATCATCGAGTCACTCGCATATGTCTACGGAGAAAGCGACGACTTCCTCTCATGGCAAAACGCACTCCAGATCGGTTTCGAAATCACTAGAAAAGGCATGCAGTACCGCAACCAGACCTGAGGACTCACCAAAGGGATGGAGAGAAGCAATGACCCGACCAGACGCAGAACAATGGCTTGAAGCAGCAGAAACTGAAGTAGAAGTGTCAGAAGTCGAGGTCGAGAGTAACAACGATGGGCTCTTGGACGTGGGATTCGATGTTTAACAGAGAGAGATCACTAGGCGAGGTCCTCACACTAGCACGATGGTTGAAGGGGAGTATTGAATAGTAGACAAGAGGCAGAATGAGGAACAAACCTCCTCATTCCGTCGTGGTTATATACTAAGGAGTGGCTATGCTAGAGATGTACTAGTATGGTAAAGAACGTCATGGAACATCATGGAAAGGCTTACTCGTCGAATGAGTAATGGCAGCATGTCAAAGGTGAGGACGATGAATAAGGAACGTGAGGTTATGGTGAGGCGACGATGTACCGGGAACTGGGCCCAAGATGTGTCTCGTGATGGGAAAGGGAGTCACGTGATGGGATTGTTGACGTTTGGTGATGACATGTGAGGACAAGGTCATCACAAGAAGCCCTGCGACGAAACAGAACTTGGGACTTAGTCAAACTCCCTGAAGGACGAAAGTCGATCGGATCCAGATGGGTATTCCTAGTCAAACGAAAGGCAGACAGGTCAATCGATAGATACAAGGCCTGACTCATCGCAAAAGGATATGCCCAAGTCCCAGGGATGGACTTCGACCAAGTGTTCGCACCAACAGCACGACTGGCAGCACTCCGAGCGATCCTCACACAAGCAGCACTCAACGGAGAACAGATCGAGTCCCTCGACATCTCAAATGCGTACCTCAATGGAGAACTGGAAAAAGAATACGAAGTCTACATGGACCAACCTGAAGGATTCCACGAACATTCAGAAAATGGAGACAGATGGGTATGCAAGCTAAAGAAAGGACTATATGGTTTGAAACAAGTAGGTCGCCATATCTGGGTGTGGGATGTTGCCTTTGGACTTGCTCGGGATCAAGGTCGAGGTGATCTTGAGCAGGATCGAGGTGATCCTGACACTCGGCATAAAAGTGGAATACGACAGGGACAGCTACTCTCTTCAACTCTCACAACGCCAGTACATCCTCGATATGTTAAACAGATTCAACATGACAGATTGCAGTGGTATCGGAACCCCAATGGAACCAGGATCGCGCCTTACTAAGGACCAAGGACCACAAAACGATGAGGAGAGAAGTGAAATGAATAAGATTCCCTATATTAATGCAGTCGGTGCTCTCATGTATCTGGCAGTCGCAACTCGACCCGACATTGCATACACGGTGGCCAAACTCGCCCAATTCAACGCCGACCCAGGGATGACACATTGGAAGGCAGTCAAACACCTGTTTCGCTATTTGAAAGCGACCATGGATTTGAAACTCACCTACAAATCCATTGAGGGAAAATCGAATCTATCAAGCGAGATATTCCGAGCATACAGTGATGCCGACCATGCGGGATGCCTTGATACGAGGAAATCCACAACAGGATATTTTCTAAAGATGGGGACAGGAGCCATCAGCTGGTCCAGCAAAAAGCAGTCCTCAGTAGCCTGGTCATCCACCAAAGCTGAATATATCACCGCCTCCACAGCTGGACAGGAAGTCGTATGGATGCGCGGATTACTTAAGGAACTTGGATTCAAGATGGATGAACCGTCACCTTTGATAATGGACAATCAATCTGCCATCGCTGTCACTCAAAATCCAGAACACCATGGTCGTATGAAACATCTCGATATTCGCCACCATTGGATACACCAAGAAGTCAGACGCAAAAATCTTTCTATTCACTTTGTCCCCACTGGGCAGATGACTGCTGATATCTTAACCAAGCCTCTACCAAAACCCCTAGTAGAAGAACACTGTCTAAATCTCGGTCTCATGTGATGTTCGAATTAAGGGGGTGTGTTAAAGTCAGTAATACGAACATTGTATGTATCTATTTGTAACCGTTTGTAGTACCTAGTATATAAGTCTCACGGTAGAATAAAATAAATAGTATCGTTGTACAACCACCCGCACGCGTGAACACCCTTCACCGATTACTCTCTTAACAGATGTCTATCTTCTCCAATCCAAAATCAGCCAAGCCAAAGAGGTTTACACTGGTGCAAAAGAGATCTACGCTGTCCTTGGTGACAACCAAGGTCGAGCGAGCACGTTGTGCGGGTTGGGCCACATCTATCGTATTCGATCCGAATACGACTGAGCCGAAGAAGCCTTCAGCCAAGCACGTGACACCTACGTCGGCATCGGTGATGAGCAGGGCCAAGCCAATGCGCTTCAAGGGCTGGGTAGTGTCTACCGTCTTCAGACTATCTTCAACAAAGCCGAAGAGGCGTTCAACAGAGCACAGAACATCTACGCTCACATTGGCAATGATATGGGTCACGCACAAGCATTATTGGGCCTAGGGGGCGTCTATTGTGATTGGCCTGATTACACCCAAGCCGAATCGAAATGCACTCAAGCCCTCGAGATCCTCACCCGTATCGTCAGCCACTGAGGACAAGCAGACGCTTCATACGGTCTGGCAAAGATCCGCCTTTGTCAGTCCAAGTACACCGAGGCCATGCAAATCTACGGCGTTGTACAAACAATGTATAGTCGCATTGGCTATGCCGAGGGTGAAGCCAATTCCTTGCACGACTTGGGAGAGGCCTCTCACCGCCAATCCGAGTACAACCAGGCCACATTGCACTACACCAAAGCGGAAGAAATTTACGCTCGCATTGGTCATCCCAAAGGTCGAGTGAACGCCCTGTGCAGTTTGGGGGAGCTCTACCTCCATCAATCCGACTACGACCAAGCTGCGTCGTTCTTCACCAAAGCGCAAGAAATCTATGCCAACATTGGCAACGTCAAGGGCCAAGCCAATGCCTTGTGCGGTCTAACAGATCTCTACCGCAGTCAATCTATTTCCATCGACGCCAAATCGCCCGACTCTGAAGCAGAGAACAAGCTCACTGCCTGCGTCAGCGATGATAACCGTCAAGCTAAGGCCTTGTGCAATCTTGGGCAGCTGTACCGCGACCAATTCAAGTCCGGCCAAGCCGCATCATCCTACACTGAAGCCGAAGAAATCTACGCTCGTACAGGGGAGGATGAGGGTCAACTGGAAGCTTTGTGTGCCCTGGGAGGGCTCTATCGCAGTTCATTCAAGTACGACGAAGCCATGGCCCCCTACACAAAAGCGCAAGAAATCTGCACTCGGATCGGCAATGACATGGCTCACGCGAATGTCCTGTACGGCCTGGGAGAAATCCACTGTTGGCGACACGGGTACGACCAGGCCACATCGTGCTACACCAAAGTGCAAGAAATCTATGGCCGCCTCGGCCATGACCCGGAACGAGCCTGCGTCTTGTTCTGCCTGGGAGACGTCCACGACTATCAAGACAAGGACGATCAAGCCTTATCATACTACAACGAATCGCTGGACATCTATGCTCGTATCGGCCACAACCACGAACGAGCGCAGGCTTTGTTCGACTTGGGAGACCTCTATCGTTGCAAAAGCCCACCCAAGTATGACCGAGCCGCGCGGTTCTTCACCGAGTCACAAGAGCTCTGTGCCCGCATCGGTCATGGCGTGGGTCAAGCGGATGCCTTACGTGGCTTAGCTGAGGTTTACATCGGCCAGCTCAAGTACGAACAAGCCAGATCGTGCTATACCGAAGCGTATAACACATCATTTCGCATCAAAGATTGGAATGGCATATCGGAGGCCTCATCTCAGCTGATTTTTCTTTCCTACTTATGAATGCGTCGAATGGTTGATACCCAAGCATGAGAAATCCACGGTCACATCCGCCATAATGATGATCAAGTGAATGCCTTGCGATGGACCCTCCATAACCAAGCCCTTCCTGTCTAAGCTATATTTTCATTCATCGAAGCACACGAAATCCACGCCCGTACTCGTAGCGGCAAACACTTTGGGTGATTTCCGACAACGTTTCATCGACAGCGGGTCCTAAGGACCTAAACGTCAGATTCTCGCTTTTATGTCAGACCCAGTCATGTCTCCCATCAGATAGTTTCTGTATTATGTATGATTTCCCCCATTTCCGAATTCTGTTCTGTAATATCATGTTGCGAGCCTTTTCATGTGATGTGTCAAACACAAGTATGTTGCTTCGGACACCCAACCAAACTTGGTGTGGCTTGTAGCTAGGCAACACCGGCTAGAGAAAATATTGGTCGCAGGCTGGAGGTTACAATACAAACAGCTGGTGGTCACGGAGTTTGAACGCGGCTGACGGTATGATAGGGAATTCAAGTGATAATTCCACGCTGTTGGGAATTTAGGAGTCGTGGGGATATAATTCTCACTAGGAGAAATCCCTTCCCTGGGGGTTTGCACTATTTTTTATGGTGTACTGAAGCTTGGTGCATATAGTCTCCCGCTTGCTAGGTCGTTAAACCAAGTTGGAATGTGTATCAAGACCAACATCAACGTTGCAATTGATCATTGCCATTCGCCAAGTCCCACAGATATTCCTCTCCATGAACGCTCATATTCCGCCACCCAGGAGTAGGATTTAAAGGAGATAAGAGTCTACGTGAGTGGGGAATCTTCATTAAGGATAGATCGAGTACGTATGTAGGTGCACACAGTAGGGACTTGCTGGCGTTGAGGGTTAGGACTCCTCGAGATCGCCGTGGCATGGTTGGTGGTGGAACATCAAAATGCGAAACATTACTGAAAGGGATGTGGCTATGGTGGCATGGTTCGTCTTCGGCCCGTAGAGCTCCGAAGGAATGGTGGAGTGGACGCGGATGTGTCGACTCCTTCAGAGGACACTGGACCGAGTCGGACAGGTTGACCGCGTTTTTCTCGACCTCCTTGTTCTCAAGTATAGCTCCAGAGCCCGAGAGCGGTGCTTCTCCATCAAGTGGAGTGGCTGAAGCATCGCTTGGCTTGTTCGACGAGCTCGTCGACCTCCTCGGCTTGGGGCTGCCGTCCCGCAGTTTCCTGAAAAACTTTTTTAAGAGGGACGTGCGCTTGTTCAGCTTGTCTGGAGAAATTTTGGGAGACTGCGAGGGGAGAGGAGGAGTTGTCGCCGTCGGTGATGACGCTTCGGCTGGGGCATCGCTCGTTGTTGTGGCCGCTGCTGACTGCGTTGAAGTTGGAACAGCTGCGGGTGTCGCTGTTGTTGAGGTTGCATCTGACGTTGAGGGTTGTGTCAACATGATGGGAGGTCTATGGAGAGATGGAGGGGAAAAGGGGGTAAAGGCGAGGGTTTTGTTGGTCGCCAAGTATAAGAAGGAAGGAGAAAACGTTGTGGTGTCATTGCATCTCGTTCACGCTACTTCTATTTTCAGCCGCAGCTCGGCCTTGCGGAGTTAGCCCATCTCACCTATGCTAGAGGTTCTAAGCCACCTCATTATGATAGGGGAAAACCTCCTCTGACTGGTTTGGAGGGCATCGAGAGAAGGAGGTTGAAGGCTCTGGTCAATCGAAAATAGGGAGACTGCCGTTACGGGAACCTTCACGCACCCACACCTCCAGCCATTTTCAATCACAATAGTACATCTGCAGGTCTATCAATGAACAGTATATATATAACAGGGGAACAGTACTACCTAGGCCTAGGTCTTAGGAAGAATCCGCGGTGCAACTTGGGACGCTTCGCTTCAACCGACTTCTGCTTCGGATTTGTCCTAATCCCCTTCACCAATATCTCTGCCCTCTCTTCCACGTTTTCGATGCTCCGAACGTTCATCCTCAAATGTACACGGGACAGCGTCCCAGGCCCCGCCTCCGGTTCATCTCTCCTGGTGATACCCGCGGCGGTCAACTGATCGAAATCCCAAGCCTTCTCCAACGCCAACAGCTCCAAATCCGGACAAATTTGTGCGGCGAGCTGCAAGAACATTCGATCGGGCGGGTCGATCGGAGAGCTGCCACCTTCTAAACCGTCAGACAATATCGAGCGAACGAGTCGTCGACGTCCCTGTTGCTTGCGCGCATTTCCGCTAGAGCTGCTTCTGTCAAAGGTATCAGTCGCAAACGACCTCCAATGGCGAGTGGTAAAGTGCCAGCGCCGAATTATGGGTCCTCGGAGTATGAAATATCGTCATCAAACGATGTGGTTTCGAGGAGCCTGGAGGTAACCGCCACTTCAGGATCAGGAAGGCCAGTATCGTCTCGGATCCCCCCACCTTTGAGCTTCTGGCCCTCCCAAGGCGCCGTATCGCTCCCAGTTTCCTCCGCTGACTCGTCCTCTATATCCACTAGGCGCGGCATGTACTGGCTCCGCGATGATCTCGACTCGGTTGACTTGTACTGCCTCGTCGTCTTGCTGAAATTTCGTAAGCAAAGCGTCCAGGTGGATGGCCTTGACCAATTGGTGCTCCGACTGGGTTTCCGTCAAAGTAACCTCCGAACTCGTGACCACTGTTGATCTTCCCTTGGAAACTTGAAACTTCGGGATTGCGAGCGGCCCCTGGGAGAAGTTCATGATGCACAGGCACTTTTGGCCACCACACAAAGCGGTGCAGGTGAAGCCAGACACGAAGAGTTTCGAACGGATGTGCACTTCTCCCGTTTCACCTGAAGCAAATAGCTGTGCAGTAGGTTGAGGGTGGTCGAGAGATGTAGCTGAGAATTGAGCGGTAGATGAAGGAGGGGTTCCCCGACCCTCTGAATAGAGGGAGGGTTTTGTCAGTGCAAAACGATCAGGCACACTGAACGTCGGAACTGTGACATCAACTCTGACGCGCCCTTCCACACACCCCCGCTGGAACCGCTAAGTCCGTTTTCTCCATTCCCTTCTCAATTCTAACTGAGACTACACAGAACGTCGGCGATTATATCAACTAGTAAGTGGCAAGTGCTCTATTTGTTCTTTGGTATATAATACATACTTTTGTCAGTTGACCATCCAACCTTGTAGGTGCGGTTCGTATTTGGATATTGCCATACCAATCGCCACTCTCGCTCTCAAGTTACCTCTGTCAAAGCTTCATCATCGGAACTGTCCTGTGCCTACGTAAGTTTTCTCCTTATTGGGGACTTCGTGATATTGACCTAATTGTGGTTCAACCTTGTTTAGGCTTAGCACCCTTGCGTTCCATTTTCCTCCTGCCGTAAGTTCACTGTCACCATACATTAACTAACTGACCGACCTGTTCGTTATCTGGTATTCTAAGCTTGTTCACAATATCTCTCGGACCGTCCGGTGGAGGGATCGTGCCTATGTAGTCTGGGATCACGCTATTAGAGTGGAACGGTGAGCCCCCCCAGTCAGGCACGGTCTCTGAGCCGTAAAGTTTGATTGGTGGTTGAGGGAGGATCTTGCCAGGGTCAGGTGCTCCGTAGCTGTGAAGCTTTTAGTGCCACTGTGATTGATGCAACACAGGTCCGGTCTTCCAGCTAATTGCAGAACCGGAGAGCTTCTATGACACACTTAATTCAGGGTCTGCCCCACCCATCAAACTCTTATCTGCATATATAAAGACTTTCTGGTGGCGCTTGGGATCCTAGGGCATTCTCTTAGGTGTGGATGCGGCCGTCAACCTCCATGTTAACATTCATTGCTGTTTTTGTAGAGATTGAAGAGCAGAGAACTCAAGTATAAAGATGATAGACTAGGAAGAGGGAGGGAGATAGACGATGGCATTGTACTTATAAGTCTGTGGTAATGCGATGGTGATGGGAGGAGTGTCGGCTATCAATCAGACGTGTTTGCTGGTGGAACGTGCTTCTTAAGGGCATAATCTGTCAGACCTCGACGTCGGTCAGAGGCCTGGTACTGAGACTGGAGGGAGACTTGGAGTGCAGGTTGTTGGATGATTAACAGAGAGAGATCACTAGGCGAACGTATTCACACTAGCACGATTGCTGAGGGGTACTTTGACTGTGTAGTATACAAGAGGCAAAGTGAGGAACAACCCTCCTCACCTAGGCTAGTATTTATATACTCGGAAGACATAGCGAGAAAGGACCGGAAGGTGGTGGAATACAAAGGAACGTTTTACAACCCATGACCTCGACTTACTAAAGAACATGCGAATACCATAAGGCGCTGACTGATATGCTGACTGATACGCTGACGTGTCTACTCTGCCTACGCCTCGTGTAATGTGGTGGGCAAAACCCGGATATAACTTAACTTATCTCCTTCCTCCGATCCGTCAGCATTCTTGATAATATCACATCTCACCAGGGTCGTGACATAATCCCTTTAAATCCCTGACTCTAACCCTTTAACTCGGACCCTAGAGGGCACCTCAATCCACACTCTGTGGGAGATCCCAGAGTCCCATCATTACTAGGTGTTTACCCCATTGTGAGTAATGACCGGAGTCTGGTTTACCTGACTACCGAGACCCTTTGTGATTCTTTTTTTGTAAGTTTCTTTCAACCAGGTTGATGACAGTTCTCCATTTCTGCATGATGAAAAATTGGGTTGCTTGCCTACCCCTATCTACCCACCTCGGATCCCAAAAATGCTGTGCATCAACGTCCCACAGTTGGTGTGATGTCTGGGAGTAACCAATCAGTGTTATTCCTTCACCCAAATGGCCCATTGTATCTCATGAGTGAGCCAAAACATCCAAGTAAGATGGCGCTATTCATTCATAGCTAGAAACATGTAGAGTGAGATAATAGAGTATCACACACTTATCAACTATTTGTCACTCTTTGAAATAGCAAGGAACGCCATGGTTTCCTGGTTGGATTCTTAGCAAGGCAACATGACCGTCAGCTCTAGAGGTGGTGCGTACGCGTGAAAAACACTTAACTTCAAGCAGGATAGGGCCAGCGGTTCGCCCAGTGATGCGCGGTCACAAGCTGTCGAGGGGCATTTGGGAAACGTGATCGAGGAGTGTGTTTCGTGAATATTAGGATATTAGAAAGACCCTGCGTGTGCAGTTGCAGAATGCTATAGTATAGCCTTGCCCCCCCCCCCCCCGGTGAAAGACAAGTGTCTCAGTGGCAAGAGCCCACGAACGCGGGGCTTTTGCGCTGCTATGCTATTATGAGACCTGTCTAGAGTAAGGCATATCGTTGAGATGACGCCATTTGACACAGAGAGCTACCCCTTGTCGCTCGCTAGCAACGTTACAAGTTATTTCCAGGTTCCTCCACCTCAGAGGGTTGGGGAAATGGCGCCTCTGTGCGCCGCTACAATCCAGATGCAGAAGAGGATAAGGTTGCTGGACCAGTTTTGTGATGACCTCATCACATCAAGGCATCACAAGCACCAACAATCCCATCATGTAATCCCCACATTACCCCACACCCAGTTCCCAGTACTCCAGTGCCTCACTCTCACCTCACGATCCTTACTCATCACCTCACCACTACTGTGCTGTCATTACTCATTTGACGTGTAAGCCTTCCATTATGTTCCACAATGTTCTTTACTATTCTAGGATATCCTAAGTACAGCCACTCATTAGTATTTCACCACAACGGAATGAGGAGATTTGTTCCTCATTCCGCCTCTTGTCTACTTCAATACCACAGTCTACGTACGCCTTGCTTGGTTCAACGTCCACGAATTGTGACAGGTTTTGCCATCCATCGCCCAGATGAACTTCTTGCCCATCTCCGAGGATGATGCAGATCTTGGGGCCAAGTTGATCAAGCCTCCTCCTTGCAGCACTTTTTACTGCCTCTGCTGCAGCTGCATCTGAAGGAGCTGATGCTGGATTTGCTGGACGAGCTGCTGTTGGGCTGCTGCAAGGGGCACAGCAGCGTTTGGTACGAAAGAAGGTGAAGGGGTAGTTTGCCCTAGCGGCACCGAGGTCATGGGGTTGAACATGGAGATGGGACTGAGAGGAAGAAGCACAGTGGATGAGGGAGCAGGACTGGAGGCAAAAGTCGAAGTGAGGAGTGGAGAAATGATCCTGAGCTTGTCTTCGTGGTTTGCCTGAGCCTCGTTTCCAGGAGCGTGGCACACTTTCCATCATCGCCAGCTCTAACGCAGGATATGTTTGAACCCAAATAGTCAGCAGATGGTCACAACAATTGAAAAGGGACAAAAAAGTAAAAGTAAAAGTAAAAAGAAAGAAGCCATAAAAAAAAAGACTCACAATGTACTTGCAAACCCCATATATCCAATCCAAAGAAACAGAATTTACCCACTATAGAAAGTAATGTGCACTACAGAAGCACTAGGTGTGGATACATTATGCCGCAGAACCTGGTTAATAGCCACAAACTGATGTGGCATTTCATGGTTAAGGTATGCATGCCAAAAATGAATCCATTTGTCAATATGGAAATGTTCTTCCCAAACTAGGACCGTGATTTGTTCTTGGGGACCTGCTCTCCAGGCAGGGGAATGCACTTTAAGAACACTGCTGCGGCAGCTTCCTGATTAAGCAGGCATGGCGCAATTCTAATTAGTTGTGGACAACCCCTACCTGTTATCTCTTCCAAGCTTATCAAATACTAAAATTAAGGGCTATGAGGGATGTTTATTGAGTGGAGGAGTGCTGTGCCATGCTAGGGCAGCAGGCCATCAGGATGCTTTCCCTACAGGTTTGGCACTATTTGACCTATTTCGATTGGGTGGTAGGCCTAACGGGACTTTCATTGTGATTTGGACATTTATTTGTCTAGAATGATTTCAAATCGTGCTGCAAATCATGCTGCCACAGCATCTCTGAGCTGTAAATCTTTTTGGCAATCCAGGTCTGTGATAGCCTCAAAGTAATCAAGTGTTTGATAGAGATTTGATGAGAAATTCAAATGCAGAAAGCTTTTATCTGAAATTTGAATGGTACATACATTTTTCTGCTGTGGCAGCTGTGATGCTGTGGAACCAAATAGAATTGGCTTTAAACCTACAGTTTGAGGTGTCCAGGTTTCAATATGCACTTTATTGGCAGTCTTATCTGATAATTATAGTGTGGAATTGGTATGGAGGCAGCACACATAGCCTAATTGTGCTGCCACAGCAACCAATGCTTTCCTTTAAATCTTGGGTTACTGCTGTCCCAGCA